>NIVC01002579.1:55000-160419 GCA_002269645.1 Macrostomum lignano | reverse complement strand
TTGAGGTCCATACTGAGGATCTTTGAGGTCCCACACTGAGGATCTTTGAGGTCCCATACTGAGGATCTTTGAGGTCCCACACTGAGGATCTTTGGCATTCCATACTAAGGATCTTTGAGGTCCCTGCATACTGAGGATCTTTGAGGTCCCATACTGAGGATCTTTGAGGTCCCATACTGAGGATCTCTGAGCGTCCCATACTGAGGATCTTTGAGGTCCCATACTGAGGATCTTTGAGGTCCCACACTGAAGATCCTTGACGTCCCATTCTGAGGATCTTTGAGGTCCCATACTGAGGATCTTTGAGGTCCCATACTGAGGATCTCTGAGGTCCCACACTGAAGATCCTTGACGTCCCATTCTGAGGATCTTTGAGATCCCATACTGAGGATCTTTGGTGTTTCATAATGAGGATCTTTGACAGTCAAATTGCACAAGCAATACGTAATACTGTTTTAAAAGCAAAAGCAGGCTGTTGCGTTACCAAAAGAAAAGTCAAGCGTACGTACGTAATTGCATATAGGGTAGGAAAGCAGTTTTAAAGTGCAAAGCAGAGGGCATTTCACCAGATGCTCAAGCTAGCATCAATAACAAAGAGCTCGGAAATAAAAAAGTTCTTTTTAGTCTCAAGGTTTTGAGGATTATGTAGATAACAGAAGTTTTCTGTGAATACTGCCGCTATAAATCACAGATTCGATAGACACTACTGATGCTAACTATAAGTAGCTAGTTGCAAAATAAAAAACGCTACAATTTTTAGGAGATTCTACTAAACGCTACAAGGACTATTCCAATAGGCTTTCTAACTCATAGCTGTTTTTACCAAGCCCTTCCAATCGGCTAACACCGCCTCCAATTCCGTCCCCAGCGCTTCCAGTGCTTCCACCGGAAGTAGCTCGCTGGCGCGACTTTTTAGCGCTGCCTGATTGGCCTGATGTGTTCTGCTGCTGCTGGTCTGAGCGAGAGCTGCGCCTTGGCGGGGCTTTGCTAGGGCTGGACAGAACTGCAAATTTTGCAGCGGTGCCGACAAGTTGACATGAAGGATGAGGCAAAGATGCTGGGGAAATCCAGATACTATTCAAATGCCAATTTAGCCTCTTTCTTTAAGGAAGAAGCAATGTCGTGCAATTCGAGGCAAAGCGACAGAGAAAAAGTTGCAACGTGTGAGTGTTTTGGTAGAACTATCTGTCCTAACAAATGGGCTAGCTGAGCAGCAACCTTGGATGAGTCATCGTGGCTTATTTTTTGTTTTGTTCTAGTACTCCGGATTTGCTCCCGGATTGAATGTACATTCTACGTGTGTTAGATTTACACTCAATGTACATTACACGAACGTTAAACGTACATCTAATGTACACCACAGATACTAAAATCACTAAGTGGGCCACTTAGGCATATATACTTAGTAAAACAGCTTTTTACTTTCAGTTTAGTAGCAAATAAGAATACATAAGCTATTTTATAAAAATAAAAGCAGCTGAAATGACTTTGATAAGTTTAAGAAGTCCAAGCTTGCAGGCGTAAACAACTTGCTAAGCTTTTCAAACCCTTTCTTCGCGCGCACTCCCAAAGACTTGTCTGCTGGGTGGTGGTCTGGGTGGACTCGGTCCTAGCAACGTCCCTGATTCCACCTTTGGGTTGGCGGTGCCTTAGTCCATAGGCTTGGGTTAGTAGGCAGTTCACACCCAGCCCTACCCACGACGTTAGGGTCTAATTAGGGCCTAACCAACTAGTGGGTATCTCGGGCTTAGGCCCCTGGAAGTGCAGAGCCCCTCCCAGGGCTGATCCGCGGGTAGCTACAGCTCCCACCCCCGTTTAACAGTAAACAACTTGCTAATTGTTTCAGCAGTAATGTACATTTGCCAGTCCACTGAAATGTACATGGGCAGCTTTAGGCTGGAAGGCAGAAAAAGGCAATAAAAATTGGGGCGGGGTGAGGTTAGTGTGGAAAGGCGCGGTTGGATGGTTTAAGCTGTGGGTAAGAGCCAATAAAATGCAATAAAATGCTTCTGCTTAACTTTACTACTGAACTGAAAGTAGCTTACACGCAAATGTGCTGTGGCCAATCTAGTTATAATTTATACGAGTCATGTCTAGCCATTAGCATCTGAGATATACACTGAATTTAAAATTCAATACAGTCTGGCTTTCTGTCCAGTGCAATAAATTAAAGAATAAAAACTAGAAAAAAATTTCTGTTCAATGCTTGCAAATATGAAAAAAGAAATGCAAATAGGCAACAGATCTCTTAAAATGGGGAATGCGGATAAGGACAGGGCAGGAGGATGGGTTGTTTTTCAGCACAGCAGACGGTGTGAGAGCAAACTGCAATAACCAAGACTTATTCTTGTAGAATTTACCTTCCATGTCTTTGTTCTCCTCAGTTGAGCCGGCTATAAAAGTGCAATTTAAATTGTACTCAGTTTTTATTAATTTTGTAAAGGAAAGATTAGGCAAAATATTAGTTTCTACTTGTCTGTGCAGTCAGAACGGCAACCCAAATCTAAGCGAACACTGCGTGCAGGATTTTTCGCGAGAAAATATAAATTTGGCGCCGATTTCCCATTTTACTACTATTTTGGTCAAAATTAGAAAGTAGGAGTTTTTGTTTTGTTTTCTAGCCATTGTTGCTTGAATTAAAATAACTGAAGAATTTCAATTTTATCCAAAATCCTCACCGTTCGGGGTCTCCTCGGTCTCCTCAGCCGGGGCCGCAGCGTTGGCCACCTCCTCCGCCAACTCCTGCTCCATGTATTCGGTGGGCAGATTCTCAAATGTCACCTCGTCTTCGTAGCCTTCGCCGACCTGCCGGGGTAGGGGAGAGGTAAGATTGACATCTATGACTATGACTATGACTATGATAAGTGCTTCCGGCGCCTCAGCCTAAGTAAAAAGGCTCTTACGCCACTAGAGAAAATTTAGATTCCAGATTGGGAGTGTACTCATGTATACTAAAAGCCAATTAGACTATAGAGGACTGTACAGGGCAATATCATAAAATCCAAACCTCCCCGGGGGACAGTGACAGCGGTTCGACGAACCAGTCAGGAGCCCGTGCCCAAAAACCAGGTTAGAAGGCCCCTCA
The DNA here is from genome assembly GCA_002269645.1 of Macrostomum lignano. NCBI lineage: Eukaryota > Metazoa > Platyhelminthes > Macrostomidae > Macrostomum > Macrostomum lignano. Next base: position 157,334 of record NIVC01002579.1, on the reverse strand, counting down.
GCCTATTAGGGATGGCCCGAAGGCCTAGAGCCGTGGCAACCATGCTGGGGCCGACCGCCCACCACCCCCGGGTACATATCAAAAACCTCCCCGGGGCCAGAGGGGGTTGAGTGAACCATTCAGGGAAGCCCGTGCCTACACCTGGGAAGAAGCCAAGCCGTTCAATTGACCGCCCCCACGGCCGTGGCAACCCGAAGGAGCCTCCCCCCCAACTAAACCCCGGGTACTCTTGCCAACAGACAGTCTCTTATCTTTGAAGCGGCAGGAGGGCTAATCGCCGGGACTATTTCACCCTTTGCTTCGCCAACCCGCCATTTCTATTGTGACCATGCCAACGGTCCCGTCCTGCTCAGACTCAGTCCTGGTTCTGGCACACTCCAGCTTTAATAGGGTCGCTGGCTGTACGCTCAGAGGGCGCCTGAGGGATACCGTCAGAGCACCTTGGTACAGGTATAGGCCTGCCTTCCTATACAGCTACCCACAGCCCTCCCGATCCACTATTACCCTCCAACCCAGCCTACTCACTCATTACAAGCTTTCAGCCAGGCAGAGACAAGTTTCACAGAAGTGACTGCGGTTAGGCGTCTCTATGCGAGACAAAACCAGGAGAGGTAAGATTGACATCTGAGATTGACACTGGCTATAAATCCTACATAGACCACTCGGAAACTATGAAATGCAAATATTTTGTCTGTTTTAGTCTACTTTCAGCGTAGAGGGAGTGAATTATTGTCGGATTTTGAGATAACGCGTCAGCTATGTCGGTTTTTGCTATTCATAAATGGATGATGAGTTATGGAAATTTACAATTAGGAAAATCTTTATAACCGTGTGATACTTGTCTGTCTATTGAACTCAGTCGAGGCAATATGTGAGACATTTTCAGCTTACCAGGTGTACCAGAGTATCCTCGTACTGATTGTCCACAACGGCCACCTTGACCTGAGCTGTGGACCGTTGCACCTGGCGCGGCCGATAGACAGCCTCCAGCTCGGCCTCCTGGCCCGGCTCCAGCATCAGCGCGGCCGTGTGCGGATGGCGCGAGCCGCCTCCGGCTGCTGGGGGTGACATGAAAAAATTAGATGCTTGCAGCCAATGGGAAACAAGTACGGGGTTAGGAAATACGGGGAGAGTGGGGTGGCTGCGAGACAAACTTGTTGTACGCAGTTGAGGAGGGGTAAAAATTCTAGAAGCCAGCCAATCAGCTGTGTTTGGCGGATAGGAGATGGGTGGCTATGAATAGTTTAAAATTGAAACTCAATATCTTGCTAGCAACACGTCCGGGTAGCAAAACATCCGGCTAGCAACACATCCGGGTAGCAAGACACCCTTTTCCGACTCACTTTCTGTCGCTCCGTAGGTCATCAGCGCGCGAGTCTCGTCGGCGGCCGGCTCCAGCCGGAAGCAGCCATCCGGATCGGTCAGGTCCAGGTGCACCCTGGCCGGCAGGCTGCCGTCGTTGCACAGCGCCACCCGGAGCCGCTGCTCGCGGCCGACCAGCAGCTTGCGGAACAGACAGAGCGGCTGGCCGCGCTTGTTCCTCGCCGTCGGCCGAGTCACCGACACCCTCGGTAAGTTGCCCTCGCCGCTCAACTCGAACGTCAGGCTGCGGCCCTTCGCCAGGCTCACCGGCCCGCTGATTGCCGCTTCGAACACAGCCGCGAAGGTGTGCATCGACGGCGGGCTGAAGTGCACGGTGACGAAGGTGTGCCCGCTGGCCGGGATCTGCGCCTTAGTCGGCTCCAGCTCGAACATCTCCACGCCGGACCCGGAGGCTCCGCCGCTGCCGCCGCCAGCGGCTGACGACGACTTGCCGCCACCGCCGCCTCCGCCGCCTCCGCCGGCGCCTCGTTGAGAAACTTGGCGAAGCCCGAATGTGACGTCGACGTGGATTCTTGTCGGGTTGGACACGCGGAATCGAGCCGAGGACCGACAGCCGACCAGAACGCTGTTGAACACGAATCGGTTCTCCGCCTCTCCGTAGACCCCGCCGTGACCAGCCGGCGAATAGGCATTGTACAGGCTGAGACTGCGGCACACGCGATGCTCCTCGAATATGCTGGCCCAATCGGTGGTGTTGATCACCGGGACGAAGGCCTCACCAACCAGGCGGTAGCGAATGCCGCCGATGTTGTCTCTGCGGTAGGGTGAATGAGATATTTGTGAGGCTGGGACACTCCCGTAGCTGGTAGATTTACGTAACTTATAACCTGTACTCAAAATACACTCCATTTCAAAGTCACCTCATCTCAAAGACCCATCTCTCCCCTCAGATCACCTGTCTATCGCCGGATCTCGATCAGCGATGTCAATTAGCAGCTCTTCGTCGCAGCGACCTTCAGATTCGGCGATCAAGTCGACTTGCACAACTTTGGCGGTGCCGGGCGGCACAACGTCGGCTGCGGGCTGAATCTGGAAGGCGCCGGCCTGCAGCTTGCCCTGACCGCCGGCCTCGGCTCTGCGGCACAGAGTTGAGAAGAAGCGTTGCTTCAGCAGACTGTCTATGGCAATTCTGGTAAATCCATTTCTGTGTGAAAGCTTAGAGCTGAAACTTTGGGAAATCCTCGGAATCTATGGGAAATCCCTGTATCTTTTGGGAATCCTGAGAATCTATCGGAAATCTGTGTATCTTTTGGGAATCCTCGAATCTATGGGAAATCCCTTTATCTTTGGGGAATCCTCAGAATCTATGGGAAATCTGTGTATCTTTTGGTAATCCTCGAATCTATGGGAAATCCCTGTATCTTTTGGGAATCCTCAGAGTCTATGGGAAATCCCTGTATCTTTTGGGAATCCTCAGAATCTATGGGAAACCTGTGTATCTTTTGGGAATCCTCGAATCTATGGGAAATCCCTGTATCTTTTGGGAATCCTCAGAATCTATGGGAAATCCCTGTATCTTTTGGGAATCCTCAGAATCCATGGGAAATCCCTGTGTTTTTGGGGAATCCTCAGAATCTATGGGAAATCCCTGTATCTTTAATGAATCCACAAGATCTATGGGAAACCCCTGGATCTCTGTAAAAAGTCCCCTAATCTACGGGAAATCTCTGTATCTGTAGGAAATTCCCCTAACCTGTATCAAAGGGAAATCTCCATATTCCTGAGAAATCCCTAAAACCGGGGAAAATCTTTCGACCTATGTAAAATCCCTGTCTGGGTCTGAAATGAGAGCTTCCCAGTGATATTTATGCGAACTGGCCATATTGCTAAGGCGCTATATGATGCTTCTAAAAATAGCATCAACCATCAAAAATTTATAATTTCCCTTTCCAATAGCGATAGCGAAAGCACTGGTTAAGGCGGCATCAATCAAAGGAAAGTGGAAATCAAAAAAATTAAAAAAGTAAAAGGCTAACAATATTCATGAAAGATTAACCGCAGAAAATTACGCAGAATCTTAGCAAATAAATCAATATTTAGGATAGGCTCAGAGTCAGAATCAAAGATTTTTTAAACCATTCCAAGAAAGCCCCAGAAAACAAAGAAGACGACTAGTAAAAATTCAAACAGATTTTCTAAGAAAGCTGCCAGACTAATTAAGCGGATGGGGTACCGGATTCGGTTCCAGCTGACGCGGGAAGACAGGCCTCGATTCGGTTCGAGCGCTCTGTTTGGTTCGCTGCAACACATTTTAGTTATTATTGATGTATATATTTAAGGTTTATCTGCCTACTGGTACTGTGGACGGAAGGGACATTTGACTATGGACAGGTGCGAGAATTTTTTACAACTTATTGAGCGAATAATTTTTAAGAAATTCTCAATTGAAAACTGCCTTACACACAATTAAGATAATTGCAGGTTAATTAACTGATAAGGAAAAAGATGTTTTACTACCTGAGTGGGGTTAATAATTATTATCTCACCTGCTTATTGCTTTCTATAAAGAATGGCATATACTGTATTTACTTGATAAGGTTTGGCTAGACTAAGCATGCTAAAATATATTTGCTAATAGTAAGAAAACATTGGTTAAATTATCATTGTTATGAGCTCGCGCAAACGTTAAAAAAATCAAATAAGAAAGCCCAATCAGTATCAGTACATCGGATCAAGGTTAAAGGTTCGTGTTAGTAAGAATGTAATTAGCAATCTACGGGTTGTAAAATTTTTATTAACAAATTTAATATTTACAGATTTTAAAACACTGGATAGGCCACTTTCTATCAATGCATTTTGTCCCTTTTGGTCATAGACAAAATCTCGGAGCCAATAAAAACGCGGGTTTAACTCCCCTTTTGCATGTCGTCCCTTTTGGCCATACACAAAAGCTCAGAGCCAATTAAAACGCGGGTTTAACTCCCCTTTTGCATGTCGTCCCTTTTGGCCATACACAAAAGCTCAGAGCCAATTAAAACGCGGGTTTAACTCCCCTTTTGCATCTCGTCCCTTTTGGCCATAGACAAAAGCTCAGAGCCAATTAAAACGCGGGTTTAACTCCCCATTTGCATCTCGTTCCTTTTGGCCATACACAAAAGCTCAGAGCCAATTAAAACGCGGGTTTAACTCCCCTTTTGCATCTCGTCCCTTTTGACCATAGACAAAAGCTCAGAGCCAATTAAAACGCGGGTTTAACTCCCCATTTGCATCTCGTTCCTTTTGGCCATACACAAAAGCTCAGAGCCAATTAAAACGCGGGTTTAACTCTCCATTTGCATCTCGTCCCTTTTGACCATAGACAAAAGCTCAGAGCCAATTAAAACGCGGGTTTAACTCCCCATTTGCATCTCGTTCCTTTTGGCCATAGACAAAAGCTCCGAGCCAATTAAAACGCGGGTTTAACTCTCCATTTGCATCTCGTCCCTTTTGGCCATAGACAAAAGCTCGGAGCCAATTAAAACGCGGGTTTAACTCTCCATTTGCATCTCGTCCCTTTTGGCCATAGACAAAAGCTCGGAGCCAATTAAAACGCGGGTTTAATCTAAGCAGTGTCATCAACTAAGAGAGCGGCGCATCGAGTGTTTTAGTATCTGTTCTCAGCTGTTTAAAAGTACAAATTTGTTTCGGGGAGAGAAATGAAGCTGACCTGATGGCTTCCACTTTTTTCGGTTTGACTACCGACCGGCCCGAGCTCGAGCCGTCGCGTGACTTTGACCGCTTGAGAGGCGCAGGCAGGCTGTGAAATTAAATTATAAAACATCGGTGAATACATTCATATGGAACGCGTGACACGAAAGTTAAGTGATTTTGTGAACGGAGCAAAAAAGCTACGCACAGAGTAGATGATTTTTTGACAAAAATTTTAACTGGGTTAGGAAGAAAGGCCTATGCATTCTCATAAACAGTTTACATTCTGCCGAGGCCTTTGGAGCCCCTGCCGAACTGCCCGGGGGCCTTGCTGGCAGCGGCAAGGTTGGCTCTGGATGCCATCAGCTGCTGCTGCGAGCTGCTGCTGTCTTTAAGGCCGTTACTAGGTGAAATCTCTGTCTGCTGCTGTTGTGGCTGCTGCTGCTGCTGCTGACTGTGAAATGTGCCCGAAAATTTCCAACAATTTTTTATTTTCGGTTCCGAGTTATTTGCTTTTTGAGTTGTTATTTCCCAAATTCAATGGATCCTATTTTCGTGCATTGAATCTATTTATAGATTTTTTTCTGGATTCCCTTGTGTGTACGCATCTCGCCAAATCTATTTATAGCTCTTTTTTGGATTTCCCTCCCCCGTGCGTACACACCACTGTAGATCCTATTCGTAAATACTTTTATCTGGGACTTCCCCCAAGTTATTTATAGACTCTGCTAAGTGGACTGATTTCACATTTCCTTTCCTTTATTGGTCACATATTCTGATTTTTTGCACTTGCTTAGACAATTCATCAACAGACAACATTGAAGCGCATACAACTATACAACTTAAAAGTACATACAATCTTACAAAATAGTACAAATATTATAAGACAACATTAGAATCTGCCAACTGAACAAATGGGCAGCACAGACAGGCTTTTTTGTCAGCACCAAACAGGCGAGTATTGAAATAAGGGTGACAAGGTTGAACTGAATGCAACACACATAGCGGTAGATTGCGATTCAAAATATAATCCAGCCATCAGGCCACTGCTGCTGGGGCACAGCAACTGGTATCATACATATAACACACTAATAATGGGGGAGGTCTAACCTCGAGACCGGTTTCTGGCTTGTTCGCCTTCGTCAGTTGCGCACAGACTGACTTTCTTTTATGGTGAAATTTTTTGGGATACTGTGAGAGATTTTACGATTCAAATCTTTATTCGTCTACTTTTCTCAGTAGTCTAAATTGGATCTTTCGCAATCCATCATCTGAAAACATCTAGGAATTGTCGACTGGGGGAGGCCAAATTTATAATAAAAAATAATCTTGCTTAATGGGGCGCAGGTGCGAACAGAGAAAGGGAGAGGGTTGACGGGCAACACGCCAACAGAGCTTGCTTTATATATACTTACTATCAACGGAGGATAGCCGGAACCATTAAATAAGCACACAAAAAAGCATTATCCACACGGGGCTAAGCGGACGCAAACGCGAAAGCAAATACACGAAAGCACACAAATTACTCTACTGACTTATCAAATCTGGAACTCAGCCAGCTCCAGTTGAGCACTCTGCGCGCGTGTGGGAAATCGAAAATTTTAATCATTGAATTCGCACGTCAAGACCGATCAATTCACCGTAAACGGTGATTTTGCAATGATTTCTAGGAAAAAATTGTCGCCATTTTAAAGTACGAGCATGACGTATTTTCCTACCCAGCCGGCGGAACGACCGCTTCGCTAAAAATGCAAACCATATGCGATGCAGGGAGTTCAATTGACAGGCATATGTTCAACAGGTGTTTCAGGTAATTCTCAAGACGATAGCTCAAGTAGATGCATGAGTCGGACTCACCCTTTGCCGCCTTTGCCAGCCGTGGCCGCCGCGGCCATCGCCTCCTTCACTTTGGGATCCTCAATCGTCTTCCTGGTGATGACGAACCGGAACTCGTGCTGGCCGCGGTTCTCGATCTGGAAGGAGCGCGTCTTCCTCGACTGCACCATCACGGCGCCGAAGTTGAGATCGGCCGACGGTGCGATGACGAACTTGGAGTAGACGGCCTGGGCACTGACCTTCACCGGGATGGAGGCGATGAGTTCGCCGTTATCGCCAAGAGACGGCTCGATGACCTCGCAGAACAGCAGCTCCTGCAGTTTGACGGCCACCTCACGGTTGGACCGGAAGGTGATGCCGATCGGCACGGTGCGGTCGTTGGGCTGCAGGATGCCCGCCGCCGGCTGAATGTCGAACAGCTCCTCCAGCTTGATGGGCGCTTTGCACCGCCGGCAGTTGCCGGAGGTCTCGTCAGTGCGGCAGCGGCACTTCAGCACGAAGCGGTAGCGGATCTCGTAGCCGCCTTTGTTCTTCAAGCTCAGCTGCACTTTCTCCTCTTCGCCGACTTTTTTAACGCCGAAATCGACCGAACCGTCGTTGCCTTTGGGGAAGCTGAGGTCGATGGCAACGTCGTAAGCCTCGGCCGAGATGTTGACCGTCAGGGTCTCGAGCACGCCAAGGATGTTGTCGACGTCGAATGTCTCGATTCGAATGGAGCGCTTCTGGCTCAGTTTGTAGGGCCGCATCGCCCGGAAGAAGAAGTTGACGCAGCCTTCTGACTTTGGCTCTAACGTGCCGGAGTCCTGATTGACCGAGAAGTCCTCGCCGAGCACCTCCAGACCGGAGATTCGCCAGTTGATGGGCAGAGCGGTCTCGTTCCGCATGAACAGCTGCTTGACGTCCTTGCGCTGGAGCAGCACCTTCTCGAACTGCAGCGCCGTTTTGTCCAGCAGCAGTTTTGGCCGCACGCATTCGCAGGCCAGCCTGAGCAGGATTGGCTCCGGATTCTCGCGGACGCAGGCCACGATGGCGTCCTCGTAGCGGAGCTCTTTGAGCGGGTGCGCCCACACGGTGAGCGGCTGCGACTCGCCCGGGGCCAGAGTCATCGCCGCCGGCTCGAACGAGAATGTCTCGCCTTTGACATCGTTCAGCAGGCAGAAGTTGATGTCAGCCTCCATGGGGCTGGAGTTGTGTATGGTGAAGGTCTCGCGGTTCTCCGGATAGACGCCGTCCTTGATTTTGTCTTTGGTTTTGCCAACCAGCAGCGGCCCGAACTCGAACACCTCGGTGGCCAGGATGTACTTTTTGCTGACCACCTCGTCCTTGGCTTTGGCCTTCCTGCGCTGCGGGAACAGAATCCTGGGCTCCCGGCTGATGGTGGGGAAGGCGCACAGGCCGCGGCAGAAGAGCTGGTAGCGGGTGCGCCAGCCCTGGATCTCGAAGTTGAGCGTCTGGTCGAACTGGCCCAGCTCGTCCGACATGAAGCGGGTGCGGATTCTGACCACCCCGTTCGGCGGGATTACCCAGCGGTAGGTGCCGATCCTGCGGCGGTATTTTAAATTAAAAGCAGTGTATTTAAACAAAATATTGATTGTTATAAATCAACTCAAATTTAAAAACATGGACAATAAAGTTGGAAATTCGAAGAAAACACAAAAACAAGCGTAAAAAAGAAAAAATTTCAAATAAAAATGTGGCAACAGTTTAATTTAGATTCTAAAAGTCTATCAGCTGAAAAAAAAGTTACAGAAATACTTATGTACGAGCTATCCGATTAAAAAAAACGAGAGACCACAGATACCAGTACTAGAGTAACTCGACGGGCCTTTCAGCACATTTGTCTGTAAGCTACTTTCAGTTCAGTAGCACGTTAAACAGAAACATTTTATTGTACGAGTCAAGATATTTTTAAAGCCAAGGCTCAATTTATTGGCTCTTACCCCCAGCATAAAACACTACCCCGCCCCGCCACCCAATTTTTATTGCCTTGGAATTGCCTTGGTTTATTGGAATTCCAAAAGCTGCCATTCAGCGGACTGGCTAATGTACATTCTTGCTGAACCAATTTACAAGTTGTTTACGCCTGCAAGCTTATCAAGCTTATCTAAACTTATCAAAGTCGTTTCAGCTGCCTTTATTTTTATAAAATAGCTTACGTATTCTTATTTGCTACTGAACTGAAAGTAGAAAGCTGTTTTACTAAGTATACATGCCTGAGTGGCCCATCTAGTTATTTTAGTACGAGCTATCTGTGCGAGAGACCAAGCAACAGAAAATATAGTTTTTGCTGCAATAAAAGACACAACGGAATTGTAGAAAAAGAAAAGCAAAAAGTCAAGCCAGCTCATATAAGAGTAAGACTTCAGATTATAATTTTGCAAAGTCCAACAATCGAGGCTTACGGAGGCTCCGGCTTATCAGCCTCGGCTTCGTTCGGGGCTCCGGAACTAAGGCAATGCGCGGTTTGGGGTCAGGTAGGGCAGTTAGTCACAGGTGAGAAAGGATACACCTGTACTTGATAATAAGCTTCCCTACTCATCCGTACTCAAGAGTAATCTTCCCTACTCATCTGTACTCAAGAGTAATCTTCCCTACTCATCTGTACTCAAAGAGTAATCTTCCCTACTCATCCGTACTCAAGAGTAATCTTCCCTACTCACTTATACTCAAGAGTAATCTTCCCTACTCATCTGTACTCAAGAGTAATCTTCCCTACTCACTTATACTCAAGAGTAATCTTCCCTACTCACTTATACTCAAGAGTAATCTTCCCTACTCACTTATACTCAAGAGTAATCTTCCCTACTCATCTGTACTCAAGAGTAATCTTCCCTACTCATCTGTACTCAAAGAGTAATCTTCCCTACTCATCTGTACTCAAAGAGTAATCTTCCCTACTCATCTGTACTCAAAGAGTAATCTTCCCTACTCATCTGTACTCAAAGAGTAATCTTCCCTACTCATCCGTACTCAAGAGTAATCTTCCCTACTCACTTACAGTATACTCAAGAGTAATCTTTCCTACTCATCTGTACTCAAGAGTAATCTTCCCTACTCATCTGTACTCAAAGAGTAATCTTCCCTACTCATCCGTACTCAAGAGTAATCTTCCCTACTCACTTACAGTATACTCAAGAGTAATCTTTCCTACTCATCTGTACTCAAGAGTAATCTTCCCTACTCATCTGTACTCAAGAGTAAGCCTTAACTCCCCTACTCATCTGTCGATGGTTGCACATTAGTACACAATGAAGAACAGCACCGGATGTTAATAGCAGCAACAGCAGCAGTCAAAAGTCCAGAACGCAAAGCACTCACCTCGGCTCCTCCTTCTTCTCCTCCTCTTCTTCGACCTCCTCTTTGCCGGCTTTGCCGCCCTTCTTGCCGGGACTCTTCCGGGTGTCCCGCCTGGACTCGGACCTGCGGCTGCTGGACTTGGTGGACCCGCCGAGCTTGGAGCTGGACGAGTGCATGTCCTTGGCGTCCGACACCACCGAGCGGGTGTCGCTCGTCTCCTCGCCGCCTTCGCCAGCTGGATGGCCGGCAGCGGCGGCTGCGGCAGGCGGCGGAGCGTTCGGATCCTCGACCTGGGAGCCAAGAAAAGCGTAGTGACCGCCCAGGACCTCGCCGGCCAGGTAGTTCGGCGGCCGGCGCTTCTGCGGGTAAGTCACCACGCTGAACATCGCGTCAGGTGGCTGCGGCGGTCCGGACGGGCCGAGGCCGAGGCCGTCAAGGATCTCGCCGGGTTGAGGCAGCTTGCCGCACTCTAGCAGCCGCGGCCCCGGCGGGTCCTCGGGATCGCGACAGTCGACCAGCAGGTGCGGCACTCCGAGACCGTCGTCTGGACGGCGGAGCTCCCGGATGAAGCCCGGCTCCGGTGAGCCTTCGGCAGCCTCCGCCGCGGCCAGGGCCTCAGCCTGGGCGGCCGCCAGCGCCTCCGCCTCCGCCGCCTCGCGGGCCAGGCGCTCCGCTTCCTTGGCGTCCGCCTTGCCGCCCTTCTTGCCGCGCCCGCCGCCGCCGCCACCGGCGCCGCCTTTCTTGCCAGACGACGCGGCGCCGCCTTCCTCGCCGCCGGCGCCACCAGCCTGGCCGTCCTGGCGTCCCTCGGACGGAGTGGCCGGCCGACGGATAGCCAGGCAGCTGCGGTCCCAGTAGGCCAGCAGGTCCGCTACGTTCTTGGCCTCGTGCTCAAACGTCTTGAACCGTTGGTGCAGCAGCCGCTCCGCCTGCTTGACAGGGTCGTCGGCCTCGGCCGCTGCTTCGGCTGCTGCCGCTGCCGCGGCCGCCTCCTCTTCGCGGAGCTCCTCGGATTTTGTGCGCTTCTTGCGCTGCTGCTGCTGCTGCTTGTCCTGGTCGGACTTCTCAGTCGCGTGGCTCTCGGGCCGGGTGTCCTCCTTGCTCTTCAGCAGCGAGGCCTCCTTAGTGGCCTCCTTGCTCTTGGCACCGGCAGCTGCGGCCGCTTTGGCCTGTTGCTGCTGGGCCGCCTTGGCTGGAATGGTTGATTTGTAGATTGATCCCCATTTGTAGATTGATCCCCATTTGTAGATTAATCCCCATTTGTAGATTGATCCCCATTTGTAGATTGATCCCCATTTGTAGATTGATCCCCATTTATGAATTGATCCCATTTGTAGATTAATCCCTATTTGTAGATTGATCCCCATTTGTAGATTGATCCCCATTTGTAGATTGATCCCCAAGTGTAGATTGATCCCCATTTGTAGATTGATCCCCATTTGTAGATTGATCCCCATTTGTAGATTAATCCCCATTTGTAGATTAATCCCCATTTGTAGATTAATCCCTATTTGTAGATTGATCCCCAAGTGTAGATTGATCCCCATTTGTAGATTGATCCCCATTTGTAGATTGATCCCCATTTGTAGATTAATCCCTATTTGTAGATTGATCCCCATTTGTAGATTGATCCCCATTTGTAGATTGATCCCCATTTGTAGATTGATCCCCATTTGTAGATTGATCCCCATTTGTAGATTGATCCCCATTTGTAGATTGATCCCCATTTGTAGATTAATCCCCATTTGTAGATTAATCCCTATTTGTAGATTGATCCCCATTTGTAGATTGATCCCCATTTGTAGATTGATCCCCATTTGTAGATTAATCCCCATTTGTAGATTGATCCCCATTTGTAGATTGATCCCCATTTGTAGATTGATCCCCATTTGTAGATTGATCCCCATTTGTAGATTGATCCCCATTTGTAGATTGATCCCCATTTGTAGATTGATCCCCATTTGTAGATTGATCCCCATTTGTAGATTGATCCCCATTTGTAGATTGATCCCATTTGTAGATTAATCCCTATTTGTAGATTGATCCCCATTTGTAGATTGATCCCCATTTATGAATTGATCCCATTTATGGATTTATTCCATTTATGAGTGTATCCCATTATTAATTAGTCCAATTTATCGATTGGTCAACACACACGTGTAGTAGCCACATTTAATCCCATATTTCGGGAGGGAAAATAAAATCCCCAACTAAACTCACCTTTGTCGTCGGCAGCGGCCGGTTTTTTCTTACGCCGACTTTTCTCCTCCTCGAGCAGGCGCATCTGCGCCTCCATCCGCTGCTGTTCCTCCTCGATTTTGCGCTGCGCCTCCTCTTTCTGCTTTCGCCGGCGCTCCCGCTTGATGGCCAATCGTTTCTCGTCCACAGCCTTCCGCTCGGCCTCGGACAACGCTTCGTAGTCGTCCTCGTCCATCTCTTCCAGACGGCGCCTCTCCTCCTCGGCTTCGCGCTGCTGCCGCTCCTCCTCCTCGGCCGCTTTGCGAGCCTGGCAGTTTTTTAATAACGATTTCATGCGCTAATTACACTACTGTGGACTGTGGATCTAGTAGAAATAAACGAATTTTGTTAGTATTTCTTTTACAGGAGATTTGCTAAAATCCATTTTAAGTCTTCCTCGCTCACTGTGGCTGCCCCAAAGGGTAGAAACAAGCCTATTCAGCTATGTACTAACCACTGTCATCTTTGCTTAACTTGCAGTGCTGAAGTCGTCATGCGCTAGCCCACTCGGCTAGGGAATTTCGTAAATGTAGATGCTTTTTTATGTGTCTGCATATGTGTACAATTATCGTTCTGTTTCATTAAAAAAAGTCATCACTTTCCCTTTACTGGCTACTGTTAGTAGAATTTTAGAAAGATTTTCACCTGTCGATCCTTGTAAGTGGCATAGTCCTGCTTGAGCGATACGCAGAAGATGAATTTTCGATTGTTTAAAGCTTTCAGCACGAACTGTAGCGCCGCGGTGGCAGTTGAGCAGAACAAGGTGTCCAGGCTGTCAATCACGATGCCTTTTGAGCAGTCGTTGAGTTGGAATCTGTCCGATAGCAGTTCAACGAGGAGGTCCTCCGGCAGCACGGTGGACAGAAGGCCGTCATCGTTTGATGAGATGCTCAGCTTGCGAGCGATTGGCGCGGAGAGGGGCGGCGGACTCGAGGGGACCTGCAGATGACCAGTTGAGGAAGGGAATGACCAGTTGAGGAAGGGAATGACCAGTTGAGGAAGGGAATGACCAGTTGAGGATGGGAATGACCAGTTGAGGAAGGGAATGACCGGTTGAGGAAGGGAATGACCGGATGAGGAAGGGAATGACCAGTTGAGGAAGGGAATGACCAGTTGAGGAAGGGAATGACCAGTTGAGGAAGGGAATGACCAGTTGAGGAAGGGAATGACCAGTTGAGGAAGGGAATGACCGGTTGAGGTAGGGAATGACCAGTTGAGGAAGGGAATGACCAGGTGAGGAAGGGAATGACCGGTTGAGGAAGGGAATGACCAGTTGAGGATGGGAATGACCAGTTGAGAAAGGGAATGACCAGTTGAGGAAGGGAATGACCGGTTGAGGAAGGGAATGACCGGTTGAGGAAGGGAATTACCGGATACGAAAAGGAAGTTGACAGGTTGTGTGAGTACGGGCAGACTGAGGCACAATATAGCAGGTAAAAACTCGCATTACAAAGCTACCGAGCGCAATTGTGAGTCGGTGACTGAAAAAAGCTCAGAATATTGATACTATTTTACGCAATCAAAAACGTTTCGATGAGTACGCAACGGCTAGTGAGATAAAAGTACACATTAAAGACTGTACGAAACAACACGATGGCGAGTTACGGCATGCGGACGCAAAAAAGGTGAAACAAGTGAAACCCGACGAGGCCAAAAGATCGGTTATTGGGGGGGGGGGGGGGTTCGGCGTGACCTGGTCCTCATCGTCTGACGCGGCGAGGGCCTCGGCTTCGGCCTCCTCGAAGTCCTCGGCCAGGCTGTCAATCTTGGGCAGATTGGCCTGAAACCTGCCGCCGCCGCCGCCGCCGCCGCCTCCGCCTGGCTTGGCGAAGGAGGCGCGGCTGGCGCCGCCCAGCGCTGCAGTCGAGCGTCGGGCAGCCGATGCGCTGGACAGCCGCTTAACGGTTGAGGCCGTCAGCTGCGACTGCGACGTCTTCCTAGTCAGCAGGGCCGGCGCCTGCGGCTGCTTTTGTTGTTGATGATGATGTGGTGGTCGCGAGACTGTTCAGCGGCTGCTGGGTGACCGTCATTTCTCTCCCTACCTTTGCCTACGTCTGTCTACCTCTCTATCTGCCTCTCTGTCTACCTCTTTATCTACCTCTCTGTCTACCTCTCTATCTACCTCTATCTACCTATCTATCTACCTCTATCTACTTCTCTGTCTACCTCTCTGTCTATCTCTGTTTATCTCTCTATCTACCTCTATCCGCCTCTCTATCTACCTCTATCTACTTCTCTGTCTACCTCTCTGTCTGTTTCTCTCTACCTCTCTGTCTACCTCTCTGTCTACCTCTCTGTGTACCTCTCTATCTACCTCTATCTATCTCTATCTACATCTATATTTACCTCTCTAGCTACCTCTCTAATTTACTACGCTGCTACCTTCTGACTACCTCCTCCGTCCATCTCTATCTCAGTTTTTGTTTCGTTAACCTCTATCAAAATGTTTACCTACTTCTCTATCTACCTCTCTAAGTACCCCTTAATGACCGCTATAACCTCTATGACCAGTCGAGGTAGACCTACCTCAACCAACTGAACAGATCTTTAACGGTAAAATTTGTTATTTCAACGGCACAGCACGCAGTTTTATTGGAATGAAAAATGCTAGAATAACGTCTAAAAAATCCACTGATGAATTCTGCAGAAACGCGCTGCGGCTGTTTAAAACAAGATTTACTTTTCGCGTCAACAAGCACAATAGCAGCAACATGTGGCACCAAAAACCACAGGGTTTCAATTCAACAATAAAGCTAAAGAAGCTGTACAATTTACCTGACTCGAGCCCAGGTCTTGGTGTGACGCCGGCTGTCCTTTGCCGGTCTTTGTCTCTCGGCCTCCTCCTTGGGCTTTCTTGCCGGCGAGGGCCTGCGCTGCGCCCATGGCAGCTGCTGCTCCCGTCACTGCGGGTTGAGAGCGACTGGACTGTCTGTCTGTCTGTCTGTCTGTCTGTCTGTCTGTCTGTCTGTCTGTCTGTCTGTCTGTCTGTCTGTCTGTCTGTCTGTCTGTCTGTCTGTCTGTCTGTCTGTCTGTCTGTCTGTCTGTCTGTCTGTGTGTCTGTGTGTCTGTCTGTCTGTCTGTGTGTCTGTCTGTGTGTCTGTATCTGAGTGTCTGTGTCTGAGTGTCTGTCTGTCTGTGTCTGAGTGTCTGTCTGCCTGTCTGTCTGTCTGTCTGTCTGTCTGTCTGTCTGTCTGTCTGTCTGTCTGTCTGTCTGTCTGTCTGTCTGTCTTTCTGTCTGTCTGTCTGTCTGTCTGTCTGTCTGTGTCTGAGTGTCTGAGTGTCTGAGTGTCTTAGTGTCTGAGTGTCTGAGTGTCTGAGTGTCTGAGTGTCTTAGTGTCTGAGTGTCTGAGTGTCTTAGTGTCTGAGTGTCTGAGTGTCTGAGTGTCTGAGTGTCTGAGTGTCTTAGTGTCTGAGTGTCTGAGTATCTGAGTGTCTGAGTGTCTGAGTGTCTTAGTGTCTGAGTGTCTGAGTGTCTGAGTGTCTGAGTGGCTGAGTGTCCGAGTGTCTTATTGTCTGAGTGTCTGAGTGTCTTATTGTCTGAGTGTCTGAGTGTCTGTCTGTCTGTCTGTCTGTCTGTCTGTCTGTCTGTCTGTCTGTCTGTCTGTCTTTCTGTCTGTCTGTCTGTCTGTCTGTCTGTCTGTGTCTGAGTGTCTGAGTGTCTGAGTGTCTGAGTGTCTGAGTGTCTGAGTGTCTGAGTGTCTGAGTGTCCGAGTGTCTGAGTGTCCGAGTGTCTGAGTGTCCGAGTGTCTTATTGTCTGAGTGTCTGAGTGTCTGTGTCTAAGTGTCTGAGTGTCCGAGTGTCTGAGTGTCTGAGTGTCTGAGTGTCTGAGTGTCTTAGTGTCTGAGTGTCTGAGTGTCTTAGTGTCTGAGTGTCTGGGTGTCTGAGTGCCTTAGTGCCTGTCTGTCTGTCCGTCTGCCTTTTTGTATACGTATCAGCATTATTTCCATGTCATGATTAAACTGTTAAAAAGTTTCAGCATCAAACAGCTGTAATAAATCAGTGCAAAGCAGCCCATTTCACCTGTTAGGATTAGTCACTCGAAAATTAGTTACATAATATCTGAAACCATTTCCCTTATTAAAAGCACAGTCGAAAGCTTTAGTTGCAAAATTCGCTGTCCTTGTCAATCTGTACTATTCGGAAATAACTTAACCGTGTAAAAGTTTGTTTTTTATTTCTACACATCAAACTTAGTCGTGAAGATTTTTGAAAGGTGAAGCAAGCAAATCATTGACATTAAGTGCAAAATTACTTTAAACCAAGGGTTATGCACTGTACTTTTAAATAGTGAGTTTTTTTTTTCAAGATCGCTGTGCGCCGGCTTACCCTTGGCTGCAGGTAGAAATTTTTAAGTTGAAAGTAATTCATAGAAAGTATCTACTGTTGTCATTAAATCAAGTTCTTATCTCGCTTCACGTAATCTCTCTTTTCTACCCCGCAGACATCCACCTCACTCCCTTGCCTCCCTGTCTCTCATTTCTACCCCGCAAACACCCACCTCACTCCCTCGTCCCCTGTCTCTCATTTCTACCCCGCAAACACCCACCTCACTCCCTCGTCCCCTGTCTCTCATTTCTACCCCGCAAACAGCCACCTCACTCCCTCACCCCTGCCTCTTATTTTTGCCTGGCGGGCACCCTCCTCGCTCCACGCCCATTAACACATCCTGCATCGCTATCCATCGCTAACCTTTCACTCACCTCTACCCTCCTGAGCTGCCAGGGCTGCCACGGCATCTTGGCTGAGGCCGCCGCCAGGCCTGTCTCCGTCGGCGTCGCCTTCGCCCTCCTCGGCCATGCGCAGTTTAGCCGCCTCAGAGCAGAGCTCGCGAGCTCGCTTTCCAGCCGGAGAGGCGGCCGATCCGATGGCCTCCTTGACCACGCCGTCGATGCTTAGCAGAGCGGCCTCGTAGTGCTTGGCCAGCAGGATCGCCGCGTCAGATTTGCCCGACAGCGGAGCGCCGTGCACTATAATCGCGATGCCGCGGCGGTTGCGGCTGGCCCGACCTTCGTTAGACAGATCGATGCCCAGATAGCGGGCGATCGCCATGGAGACGGGCGTTGCTTCCAGCTCAGCTATTCCGGAGCCCCCGCTAGCCAGGGTGCGGTTCGAGGCCTCTCGCTCCGGCCCGCGCACTGGGGACGCCGCCACGACGCCGTCTTCGGCATTGCTGGCAACTGGGACGTCCTCGCCGTTCTCCGCTGCGGCTGCGGCGGCTGCAGCAGCTTCGGCGGCCTCCTGTCGGGCCTTCTCGGCCTCGTACTTGCGCAGCTGCTCGGCGTAGAACTCCAGCAGCTCCGGGGGCAGCTTCTCGCCCGGCCGGCGGGGCGGCAGCAGCAGCGTGTTGTACTCATCGTAGCCGGGTATCTGCCTGAGGATTTTCTCCTCTTCCAAGTAGAACTTGTCGTACTCAAGGCTGTAGAACTCGATGGGGAAGTCGCACGGATTGCGGACGACAATTTCACGCTCAGCGCCGTCCTGAGCGAACGGCAGGATCGGGCCGAACTCGATCATGTTGCTGTCGAACTCCAGGCGAGGCTCCAGACCCTGGCCGCGGCACATGACCAGCAGGCGCTGGGAGCTCTGCCCAATGCGCAGGTTCAGTCGGGACTCGTAGCTCCGCTCCTCTCTCGGTATGAACTTGATCTGCACGTTGAGCTTCTGGCCGGGCCGCAGGTCGCCAAAGCCGGGGATCATCTCGAAGACTGGCGCCTCGGGGCCGCGCGGAGTTCCCGCTGAGATGTCCTGCGATGACTGCACCTGCTGCTGCTGCTGACGGAGGTACAGCGGCGAAAATCTGTCGGCGGCTTTGCGACGCTTGCCGCGTTCGGTCAGCGCCGAGTCGGGGATGGCGGACCACTGGGCGGGCACCGGGGAGCAGTTGTGCAGCTGCACCGTCACCACCTTGGCCTCCGAGCAGTGGACGGTGTTGAAATCCACGAGGTCTCGGCTAACGGTCAGGCAGGGCATTGTGACGTTGGCCTTCAGCAGCAGCGGCAGGCAGGGCCCGTTGACCAGGTTGATGAACACGCGGCACTGCACCGGCCCGAGCTCCAGGTTGGCGCCGCGCGGGTCGAAGCTGATCCGCAGGTTCTGCGTCTCCGACGGCGGCAGGTCGCGGACGCGCTCAACGTCGAAGGCGAACCCGAGAGCCCGGGAGTCGTTGCGATTCACCCGGAAGGATAGCGGCGCGTGGCCGATGTTGGTGGCCCGGAAGGTCTTTGGTTCGACTCCGGAGAGCAGCACGTAGCCAAAGTCGAGCACGTACTCCGGCAGGGTGGGGCGCAGGATCTTCGTGCGTCCGTCCATCGGCGGGTTGGCCTTCGCGAATTCGTCGACGAATCGCCTTTCGGCTTCGAGTTTGAGCTGGAGATCGTCCAGCTCGGGCTTCTCTTTGCGCACCTCGGCCTCCATTTCCTGGGCCTCCGGGCAGCGCGGGATGTCCAGGAAGAGGCGGGGGAACGAGGCCTCACCGCGGACTGTCACCTCCTTGGCTGGGAAGTGAGCGACTTGCAGCTGCGGGATGATTTGAGGATTTCCGGGTTGGACTTTTGCTTTCTGTTACCAGCCTTAACTTATTGAAGTTTCTGATTTGTATTTTTAGCTTCCGGGTCCTACCACTAGCTTCCGGTTCCTATCATTAGCCTCCAAGTTCCCAAATGTATTAATAGCTTCCGGTTTCTATCAGTAGCTTCCGGTTCCTATCTGTAGTTTCTGGTTCCTATGCAGTAGGTTCCGGTTCCTATGCAGTAGGTTCCGGTTCCTATGCAGTAGGTTCCGGCTCCTATGCAGTAGGTTCCGGTTCTTATCAGTAGGTTCCGGTTCCTATCATTAGCCTCCAAGTTCCCAAATGTATTAATAGCTTCCGGTTTCTATCAGTAGCTTCCGGTTCCTATCTGTAGTTTCTGGTTCCTATGCAGTAGGTTCCGGTTCCTATGCAGTAGGTTCCGGTTCCTATGCAGTAGGTTCCAGCTCCTATGCAGTAGGTTCCGGTTCTTATCAGTAGCTTCCGGTTCCTATGCAGTAGGTTCCGGTTCCTATGCAGTAGGTTCCGGTTCCTATGCAGTAGGTTCCGGCTCCTATGCAGTAGGTTCCGGTTCTTATCAGTAGCTTCCGGTTCCTATCATTAGCCTCCAAGTTCCCAAATGTATTAATAGCTTGCGGTTTCTATCAGTAGCTTCCGGTTCCAATCTGTAGTTTCTGGTTCCTATGCAGTAGCTTCCGGTTCCTATGCAGTAGGTTCCGGTTCCTATGCAGTAGGTTCCAGCTCCTATGCAGTAGGTTCCGGTTCTTATCAGTAGCTTCCGGTTCCTATGCAGTAGGTTCCGGTTCCTATGCAGTAGGTTCCGGTTCTTATCAGTAGCTTCCGGTTCCTATCATTAGCCTCCAAGTTCCCAAATGTATTAATAGCTTCCGGTTTCTATCAGTAGCTTCCGGTTCCTATCTGTAGTTTCTGGTTCCTATGCAGTAGGTTCCGGTTCCTATGCAGTAGGTTCCGGTTCCTATGCAGTAGGTTCCGGCTCCTATGCAGTAGGTTCCGGTTCTTATCAGTAGCTTCCGGTTCCTATCATTAGCCTCCAAGTTCCCAAATGTATTAATAGCTTGCGGTTTCTATCAGTAGCTTCCGGTTCCTATCTGTAGTTTCTGGTTCCTATGCAGTAGCTTCCGGTTCCTATGCAGTAGGTTCCGGTTCCTATGCAGTAGGTTCCAGCTCCTATGCAGTAGGTTCCGGTTCTTATCAGTAGCTTCCGGTTCCTATGCAGTAGGTTCCGGTTCCTATGCAGTAGGTTCCGGTTCTTATCAGTAGCTTCCGGTTCTTGCTGAAAATTTCCAATTTCAGCAAATTAAAACTAACCTTGAAAGTTCGCTGGAACTTGTCGGGATGTCCGGGATGGTACAGCACCCGCAGCTGCACTGTGGAGTCCGGCGACACAGTGCCGAAGGCTGGCCAAAGGATCGGCACTCCGACTGGCGGGATCGCGCCCTCCTCCAGCTGCGGCATGTCGGGCGCGGCGAAGGCGAACTCCACCCGGCCCCGGTTGGTGATGCTGAGCTCCGCCTCGGCGATCTGGTTGTACAGGACGCAGCCGTAGTCCACCTCGCAGGAGCTCAGCTCCGGCTCGATCAGCGAGGACTCGCCGCTGAGCCGTAGCTCGTAGTCCGGGCCGCCGTCGACCTCACAGATGGCCGTCACCTGGGCTTCGATGTCCGGATGGCCGAAGAAGGTCAGCGTGAGCTGCTCGGTCATGCCCGGTGGGATGGTGCCGTGGATCGGCAGGATGTCGAACACCTCCTCGATGCCCAGCGGCACGATTTCCTTATCCTGTTGAAATGTTTCAGTATGTTTGTAGATAATTTAAGTGGGGATTTCCCTTGATTCTCAATCATTATAGTGGGAATTCCCCTCGATTCTCAATCATTATAGTGGGGATTCCCCTCGATTCTCAATCATTATAGTGGGTATTCCCCTCGATTCTCAATCATTATAGTGGGGATTCCTCTCGATTCTCAATCGTTATACTGGGTATTCCCCTCGATTCTCAATCATTATACTGGGTATTCCCCTCGATTCTCAATCATTATAGTGGGGATTCCTCTCGATCCTAAATCATTATAGTGGGGATTCCCCTCGATTCTCAATCATTATAGTGGGGATTCCCCTCGATTTTGAATCCATGGGCCGTATGCAGAAAGCTCTGTCTAGGGTAGTCCGGTCTTGAAAAGCTAGTCTGGACTTGGATTTGGTATGCAGAAACGCAAAGTTAGACCGGTCTACTATAGACAGAACTAGGGTAGCTGGACCATAGACTATAGACTGAACTACCCAAGTCCGGACTAGCTAGTCTGGACTAAGCTTTCTGCATACGGCCCATTATGGTGGGAATTCCACTCAATTCTCAATCATAATAGTAAGGATTCCCCTCTATTCTCAATGATTATAGTGGGGATTCCCCTCGGTTCTCAATTATTATAGTGGGGATTCCTCTCAATTCTCTTAGCTTAGAGTCAGAAGACCCTTTAAGCCTCAATGACTAGAATGGGGATTTCCCTTAATTGCCAAAGGGATTCCCTTGTTTCTCAAATATTTGAACGGGAATCCCCCCATGGTTCCGCTCTTCATTCACCTGCTCGAGCAGTTCGCGCAGCTTCGGATTCAAGGATCGTCGGGAACCCGGCTGCCGCCGCTATTCTCCGCCGTCGACGGGCGCCCCTTCGGCTTGGCCGCCGCGGTGGTCGAGACGATCTCCAGCTGCTCGCGGTTGTCAGCCTCATCCTTCTGAGCGAACAGCTGCGGCACCGAGGCCTCGTTATCGCCCTCCCTGATCGCTCGTCGGGGCACCACAATTTCTTCAACAACTTCGTCGGCTGTGTCCGATTTCTCTGTTCCGGAATCTTTCTCGGCGGCGTCGACAACTACAACGGCGGGCGGCGGCGGCTCGAGCTCGGACTCGTAGACTTCGGTGCCGCCATCGGCCGGGCTCTCGCAGTCCTGCAGGCGCATCGCGTCCGGGCTGCGGCTTCGATAGCGGTGGAAGAAGATGTTCGGTCTGTCCTCGCCGATCAGGAACTTCCACCGGTAGGTGACCGGCAGCGGCGAGGTGTTGGTGACGTTGAGGTACCTGGTGACCTCCGTGTGGTTCAGGATGCAGCCGAAGTTCACTTGATCCTTCTCGAAGGCCAGGTTGGGGAAGTGGACCTCGCCGCGGAGCGGCACTCGGTCAACGTGCGGATGCTCGCGGTATTCGACGGTGAGGAACTCCAAGGCCACGCGGCTGTGCAGGTCGGTTTTGTAGGACGGGTCGAATTGAACTCGAAGATCGAGCGAGTCGCCGATCTCCAGGGTGACGCTCTGCGGTGCCAATCGGGATAGAAGTGCTTTTGCAATGTTTTTAAAGATTTTGAGTCCTAGCTCTCAATAACCTATTGAGGTCTTTTATGTGGATTTCCAGATTGAAGAGAATTAAAGTAGGGATTTCCCTCCATTCTATAAAATTGAAGGGGGTTCCCTTCAATTTCCAAGATTAGAGTGGGACTTCCGAAAGATTCGAGAAGATTCACTCGAAAAGATTCGAATGAGAGGATTCCCCTCTGCGTCACTCTCTTAAAGAATCGAATGGGGATTCCTCTCTGGGTCGCTTTAAGATTGAAATGGTGATCCCCCTCTGTACTTCTTAAAGATTCAAATGGGGATCCCCCTCTGTACTTCTTAAAGATTCGAGTGAGGATTCCCCTGTGTATTTCTTAAAGATTCGAATAGGGATTCCCCCTGGGATTCCCTTCTGGGATTCCTCCCTGGAATTCCCCTCTGGGATTCCCCTCTGGGATTCCCCTCTGGGATTCCCTATGGGATTCCATTTCCGGGATTCCCCTCTGCGTCACTCTCTTAAAGAATCGAATGGGGATTCCCCTCTGGGTCGCTTTAAGATTGAAATGGTGATTCCCCTCTGTACTTCTTAAAGATTCAAATGGGGATCCCCCTCTGTACTTCTTAAAGATTCGAGTGAGGATTCCCCTGTGTATTTCTTAAAGATTCGAATAGGGATTCCCCCTGGGATTCCCTTCTGGGATTCCTCCCTGGAATTCCCCTCTGGGATTCCCCTCTGGGATTCCCCTATGGGATTCCCCTCTGGGATTCCCCTATGGGATTCCCCTATGGGATTCCCCTATGGGATTCCCCTATGGGATTCCATTTCCGGGATTCCCCTATGAAATTCCCTTCTATGAGTCTCAAAGATTGGAGTGGGATTCCCCTCTCTGATTCTCATGTGTTAGTCAACCATGACAGCTATACTCACGGTCTCTAAACTGAGCCCCGAGTCGGAGGCCACCAGCTGGAACGGGTAGCTGACGGAGATTCTGCAGTGCAGCTGGAGGCCGGACACATTCTCCAGGCTGAGCGGCTGGGTCAGGCACTCCAGCTCCTCGTGCTGAAGCTGGGGGTTCGGTGAGTACAGAGTTTTTGAGACATGGTGATATTTTATATTCAAAGTTACTTAAAATAACAATTTGCTTAGGTGAGGATTCACTCTATTAAATTTATTCACAATGACCGCTCGTTCAAATGACTATTCACTAATAGTGACCATTCACTGAAAATTACTATTCAGTAAAAACTATTCACTGAAAATGACTATTCACTAAAATGACTATTCACTAAAAATGACTATTCACTCGAAATGACTATTCACTCAAAATGACTATTCACTCAAAATGACTATTCATTCACTCAAAATGACTATTCATTCACTTAAAATGACTATTCACTCAAAATGAAAGTTCACTCAAAATGAAAGTTCACTCAAAATGACTATTCATTCACTCAAAATGACTATTCACTCAAAATGAAAGTTCACTCAAAATGAAAGTTCACTCAAAATGACTATTCATTCACTCAAAATGAAAGTTCACTCAAAATGACTATTCATTCACTTAAAATGACTATTCACTCAAAATGAAAGTTCACTCAAAATGAAAGTTCACTCAAAATGACTATTCATTCACTCAAAATGACTATTCACTCAAAATGAATGTTCACTCAAAATGACTATTCATTCACTCAAAATGACTATTCATTCACTCAAAATGACTATTCACTCAAAATGACTATTCACTCAAAATGACTATTCACTCAAAATGACTATTCACTCAAAATGACTATTCACTCAAAATGACTATTCACTCAAAATGACTATTCACTCAAAATGATTATTCACTCAAAATGACTATTCACTCAAAATGACTATTCACTCAAAATGACTATTCACTCAAAATGACTATTCACTCAAAATGACTATTCACTAAAAATGACCATTCACGATTCACTAAAAGCTCCGCTAGTCGCTCACCTTCTCAACCCTGAAGTAGAGCTGCGGTGAGCTGAATCGCACCATGGGGTTGACAAAGTCAACGCACAGATTCACCCGCTTGATCAGCTCCTTGCCGCCCTGCCGGCCGATGATGGCGTGGCACAGCAGCGTCTCCTCCACCCTGGCCGGCTCGTCCACCCGGCCGCGCAGTTGAATCTCGGCCGACTGTCCGGGTGTCAGGTCGAACCGGTGCGGCGTCACGGAGAAAATCGGCGCAGTCACGTGATCGGAGTTGGCGGCCATGGCCTGGCGGACAGCCTTCACGTGACTGTAGCCTTCGGTGGTCCACACCAGCTGCTGGTGCCGGCGGCCGCTGTTGCGGACCACAAAGCGGCGAACGAAATCCGTCTTGCTGAACTGCGGACCGAGGTCCATGGCCTCGGGCATATCCGGGTCTGTCACGATGGTCGTGCCCTGGCCGTACGCCTGCGGTGAGTTCGGGTGGGATTTGGGTTGCTATGCCCCCTGTCTCATGATCCTCTCCTCTCAGTCTCCTCTCTACTGCCCCTCACTGTCTCCTCCCTCTCTCCCTCACTGTCTCCTCCCTCTCTCCCTCACTGTCTCCTCCCTCTCTCCCTCACTGTCTCCTCCCTCTCTCCCTCACTGTTTCCTCCCTCTCTCCATCCCTGTCTCCTCCCTCTCCCTCACTGTCTCCTCCCTCTCCCTCACTGTCTCCTCCCTCTCCCTCACTGTTTCCTCCCTCTCCCTCACTGTCTTCTCCCTCTCCCTCACTGTTTCCTCCCTCTCCCTCACTGTCTCCTCCCTCTCTCCATCCCTGTCTCCTCCCTCTCCCTCACTGTCTTCTCCCTCTCCCTCACTGTTTCCTCCCTCTCCCTCACTGTTTCCTCCCTCTCCCTCACTGTTTCCTCCCTCTCTCCCTCACTGTCTCCTCCCTCTCCCTCACTGTCTCCTCCCTCTCTCCCTCACTGTTTCCTCCCTCTCCCTCACTGTTTCCTTCCTCTCTCCATCCCTGTCTCCTCCCTCTCCCTCACTGTCTCCTCCCTCTCCCTCACTGTTTCCTCCCTCTCTCCCTCACTGTCTCCTCCCTCTCCCTCACTGTCTCCTCCCTCTCTCCTCACTGTCTCCTCCCTCTCCCTCACTGTTTCCTCCCTCTCTCCATCCCTGTCTCCTCCCTCTCCCTCACTGTCTCCTCCCTCTCCCTCACTGTTTCCTCCCTCTCTCCCTCACTGTCTCCTCCCTCTCCCTCACTGTCTCCTCCCTCTCTCCCTCACTGTCTCCTCCCTCTCCCTCACTGTTTCCTCCCTCTCCCTCACTGTCTCCTCCCTCTCCCTCACTGTCTCCTCCCTCTCTCCATCCCTGTCTCCTCCCTCTCTCCCTCACTGTCTCCTCCCTCTCTCCCTCACTGTCTCCTCCCTCTCTCCCTCACTGTCTCCTCCCTCTCTCCCTCACTGTCTCCTCCCTCTCTCCCTCACTGTCTCACTGTCCCTGCATGCGCCTCCTCCCTCATCTCACCTGCAGAGCCACCTGTTTGGGATTCTCATTCTTGACCTGCACCAGCAGTTTGTCCTGAAACCGCAGGCAGTCATTCAAATTGGCAATGAGAGTCAGTCGAGCGGTCTGATTGGGTTCAATCACTCCGACATCCGGTACCACCCGGAACTGCGAGTCCTTCCTGGCCAGCTGGCAGGCGAACTCAGCCGGTATCAGCGACTCGTTGCTCAGGCAGATCTCCCGGGGGATGTCGGTCAGCACCGGCACCTTGCCGAAGTCCAAGTCGTAGGGTGTCACGTGGACAACCGGGCCCTCGCCGAAGCACTTGATGCAGACAACCAGCGGAGGCTGATCGCTGCCAAATATCTTGATGTAGGCCAGCTCCTCGCGCTCTTCGACCTCCCTGACTGCCACAGTCAGCGGCATTTGGAATGTGGACTTCGGCTGGATAATGCCCTGCAGTGTTGTGTTTGGCAGTGTTTGATGACTAGTGCACATTGTTCACCAGGACTATGAATGTACATTGTACGCAAAGACTATGAATGTACATTGTACACAGACTATGAATGCACATTGTACACAAAGACTATGAATGTACATTGTACGCAAGGACTATGAATGTACATTGTACGCAAAGACTATGAATGTACATTGTACGCAAAGACTAAATGCATTTTGTACACACAAAGACTATGAATGTACATTGTACGCAAAGACTATGAATGTACATTGTACGCAAAGACTATGAATGTACATTGTACGCAAAGACTATGAATGTACATTGTACACAAAGACTATGAATGTACATTGTACGCAAAGACTATGAATGTACATTGTACACAAAGACTATGAATGTACATTGTACGCAAAGACTATGAATGTACATTGTACACAAAGACTATGAATGTACATTGTACGCAAAGACTATGAATGTACATTGTACACAGACTATGAATGCACATTGTACAGTGTACACAAAGACTATGAATGTACATTGTACGCAAAGACTATGAATGTAAATTGTACGCAAAGACTATGAATGTACATTGTACGCAAAGACTATGAATGTACATTGTACACAAAGACTAAATGCACATTGTACGCCATGATTTTGGATACACTATACGAGCGTACACAACAGTACCAACCTTCGGCTTCGGGCTAAAGTACACAATGGAAGTCAGTTCAGGATTCTCCTGCGGCAGCAGCTCGTACTTGGCTGGCAGATCCGTGTTGTTCACCAAGCCCACCGTGCGCTGGTCGGGGTAGGGGTGGTTCAGGAACAGCCTGTGATAGTCGAGCACGTTCTGCTCCAGCATGATGTCCGGCACAATGGACCTGGGTAGAGGGCACAGGCTTGGATATGCAGTATATGAATCGACTAAAGATGCTTAATCTGCAGCTTGAAGATGCTTAATCTACATCTTTGAGCAGGCTTAATCTACATCTTTGAGCAGGCTTAATCTAAATCTTTGAGCAGGCTTAATCTACATCTTTGAGCAGGCTTAATCTACATCTTTGAGCAGGCTTAATCTACATCTTTGAGCAGGCTTAATCTACATCTTTGAGCAGGCTTAATCTAAATCTTTGAGAAGGCTTAATCTACATCTTTGAGCAGGCTTAATCTACAGCTTTGAGAAGCTTAATCTACAGCTTTGAGAAGGCTTAATCTACAGCTTTGAGAAGGCTTAATCTACATCTTTGAGAAGGCTTAATCTACAGCTTTGAGCAGGCTTAATCTACAGCTTTGAGAAGGCTTAATCTACATCTTTGAGCAGGCTTAATCTATATCTTTGAGCAGGCTTAATCTACAGCAGATTGCACCCCGACCAATCTGTAGTTGAGGAAATTCAAAAGTTCTCAGTGCTCTCATCTGCTACAGCCACTCACTTGGCCACAATGGGAATCGCCAGAACCTCCTGGCCGACATTTTCCACATCCACCACCAAGGAGCTCTTGAACTTGGCGCTGCAGTTGGCGGTCAGCGTCACCGCCACTCTGACGCTGCTCATCGCGTCCAGGTGACCGCTCTCCGGGTCGATGCTGAACTCCTGCGGCGGCCCGGCTCGGTAGGCCGTTCGGGGCGAGGAGCTGCTGTCCTCGGCGTCCTCGTCCAGAGCGCACACCGGGCGTCCTTGGCCGTCGCCGGGCACGCGCAGACGGAAGTCCATGGGGATCAGCGAGGTGTTGTTCAGCATGACGGTCTGGGTGGCCGGGAAGCCCAGCGAGACGGGGCCAAAGCGCAGTTCGGGCGTCTCGAAGTGGAAGGTCGGACCGATGACCGAGCCGCTGGAGGGGAGAGAGAGGCTTGCAACCTTGCGGACTGGGGAGATGAGATGGGGGAAAGCGAGGGAAGAGAGGAGATGCAGAGACAAAGAGGAGGTGCAGGGTCAGAGAGGAGATGCAGGGATAGAGAGGAGATGCAGGGATAGAGAGGAGATGCAGGGATAGAGAGGAGATAAAGGGGCAGAGAGGAGATGCAGGGGCAGAGAGGAGATGCAGGGCAGAGAGGAGATGCAGGGCAGGGAGGAGATGCAGGGCAGGGAGTAGATGCAGGGCAGGAAGGAGATGCAGGGCAGGGAGGAGATGCAGGGCAGAGAGGAGATGCAGGGCAGAGAGGAGATGCAGGGGCAGAGAGGAGATGCAGGGCAGAGAGGAGATGCAGGGGCAGAGAGGAGATGCAGGGCAGAGAGGAGATGCAGGGCAGGGAGGAGATGCAGGGCAGGGAGTAGATGCAGGGCAGGAAGGAGATGCAGGGCAGGGAGGAGATGCAGGGCAGAGAGGAGATGCAGGGCAGAGAGGAGATGCAGGGGCAGAGAGGAGATGCAGGGCAGAGAGGAGATGCAGGGACAGGAAGGAGATGCAGGGCAGGGAGGAGATGCAGGGCAGGGAGGAGATGCAGGGCAGAGAGGAGATGCAGGGCAGAGAGGAGATGCAGGGCAGGGAGGAGATGCAGGGGCAGAGAGGAGATGCAGGGCAGGGAGGAGATGCAGGGCAGGGAGGAGATGCAGGGGCAGAGAGGAGATGCAGGGCAGAGAGGAGATGCAGGGCAGGGAGGAGATGCAGGGGCAGAGAGGAGATGCAGGGCAGAGAGGAGATGCAGGGCAGGGAGGAGATGCAGGGCAGGGAGGAGATGCAGGGGCAGGGAGGAGATGCAGGGCAGAGAGGAGATGCAGGGCAGAGAGGAGATGCAGGGGCAGAGAGGAGATGCAGGGCAGAGAGGAGATGCAGGGGCAGAGAGGAGATGCAGGGGCAGAGAGGAGATGCAGAGGACGCAGAGGCCTCACCGGAAGTTGACGGACAGCGTGTCCGGCGAGCCCTCCAGCTGGAAGTGAAAATTCTCGTCGAAGTCGCCCAGCATGGCCGAGCAGAAGCGGATGTGGATGGCCTGATGGCCGCCCGGAGACACGATGCCATCGTCCGGGTGGAATTGAAAGCACTTGGCGAACTGGCTGTTGCTAGGCTGAATCTTGTAAATCGCATCGATGTGGCCTTTGTTCGCGAGCACGAGCTCGTAGGTGTGCACGGAGTTCACGAACAGGAAGCCCAGGTCGAGACTGTCGAAGCTGAACTGAATTTTCGGGCCAACCCCGATGCCGGTGACCTTCAAGGCCAGGCGGGTCTGACGGCCGGTGACGTCGCAGAACACGGTGCGATTGTAGGTGGTGGCCTCCCCCGGGCGGAAGGTCAGCGTAACCTCCCGGCTGGTGTTCGGCCAGACCTCGCCGGACACCGGATTCACCTGCATGGTTGCATCAGATTTTTGGATCATCAACCAAGATTTGTTTGAACCATTCGAGGCCATTGTGAATCATCCAAGATCCTTGTGAATCATCCAAGATCCTTGTGAATCATCCAAGATCCTTGTGAATCATCCAAGATCCTTGTGAATCATCCAAGATCCTTGTGAATCATCCAAGATCCTTGTGAATCATCCAAGATCCTTGTGAATCATCCAAGATCCTTGTGAATCATCCAAGATCCTTGTGAATCATCCAAGATCATTGTGAATCATCCAAGATCCTTGTGAATCATCCAAGATCCTTGTGAATCATCCAAGATCCTTGTGAATTATCCAAGATCCTTGTGAATCATCCAAGATCCTTGTGAATCATCCAAGATCCTTGTGAATCATCCAAGATCCTTGTGAATCATTCAAGATCCTTGTGAATCATCCAAGATCCTTGTGAATCATCCAAGATCCTTGTGAATCATCCAAGATCATTGTGAATCATCCAAGATCTTTGTGAATCATCCAAGATCCTTGTGAATCATCCAAGATCCTTGTGAATCATCCAAGATCCTTGTGAATCATCCAAGATCCTTGTGAATCATCCAAGATCCTTGTGAATCATCCAAGATCATTGTGAATCATCCAAGATCTTTGTGAATCATCCAAGATCCTTGTGAATCATCCAAGATCCTTGTGAATCATCCAAGATCCTTGTGAATCATCCAAAATCCTTGTGAATCATCCAAGATCCTTGTGAATCATCCAAGATCCTTGTGAATCATCCAAGATCATTGTGAATCATCCAAGATCCTTGTGAATCATCCAAGATCCTTGTGAATCATCCAAGATCCTTGTGAATTATCCAAGATCCTTGTGAATCATCCAAGATCCTTGTGAATCATCCAAGATCCTTGTGAATCATCCAAGATCCTTGTGAATCATCCAAGATCCTTGTGAATCATCCAAGATCCTTGTGAATCATCCAAGATCCTTGTGAATCATCCAAGATCCTTGTGAATTATCCAAGATCCTTGTGAATCATTCAAGATCCTTGTGAATCATCCAAGATCCTTGTGAATCATCCAAGATCCTTGTGAATCATCCAAGATCCTTGTGAATCATCCAAGATCCTTGTGAATCATCCAAGATCCTTGTGAATCATCCAAGATCCTTGTGAATCATCCAAGATCCTTGTGAATCATCCAAGATCCTTGTGAATCATCCAAGATCCTTGTGAATCATCCAAGATCCTTGTGAATCATCCAAGATCCTTGTGAATCATCCAAGATCCTTGTGAATCATTCAATATCATTTTGAATCCATCAAATGACATCCGTGATAGTCAGAGACCAGTTTATACGATAAAAAGGTGAAAAAACTTTTAAAAATTGTGTAAAAACCACATAAAATCCCCGACAAAAAACCAACCTGCAGCACGTCATCCTCGAATACGAGCTCATTATCCTCGATCTGCTTTCTCCTACTCAGAAAGCTGCGATTAATGATGGCCATCTTGTCCTTGACAGTGGGATCAGCTCCCAGCTCCTCGGCAAATCGCTTCATCTCCGCCTGTCGATCAATATCCGACAGTCTCTCCAGCATCTCGCGCTCCATCTCCTCTTCCAGTGCGGTGGCAAATTTGGTGAATCGAAAACTGGCCATCGCGTCGCTGCGGTTCACGATGGTGACTGCGCGCTGGTTGGCCAGCCCGACGTATGTGCTCTCGATGCGGATGGCGCTTTTGTCCAGGCGGACGTTCACGTCCTGACCGACGCCCGTCAGGGACATGTAGATTCTCTCGCCTGTGTCGTATTCGATCTCCAGGTCGCCCTGGTGCGGCTCCGAGGTCTGCGGCTCGAATGCGACGCAGACTTGCAGGGACTCTTGGATGGCCAGGGTGCCAGTGCTCGGGGTGACGTGGAATGGGCTGCGGGTTTGAGATGTCAGACTGGAGATTCGATGTGGCAGAATAATATTTCCCTAGCAACCCACTAGATTTCCAAAGCAACTCACTAGATTTTCTTAGCAACACACTAAATTTCCCTAGCAACTCACTAGATTTCCCTAGCAACGCACTATAGTCCCCTAGCAACGCACTAGATGGCCCTAGCAACGAACTAGATTTCCCTAGCAACCCACTAGATTTCCTTAGCAACGCACAAGATTTCCCAGGAACGCACTAGATTACCCTAGCAATGCACTAGGTTTCCCTAGCAACGCACTAGATTTCCCTAGCAACACAATAGATTTCCCTAGCAACGCACTAGATTGCCCTAGCAACATACTAGATTTCCCTAGCCACGCACTAGATTTCCCTAGCAACACAATAGATTTCCCTAGCAACGCACTAGATTGCCCTAGCAACGTACTAGATTTCCCTAGCAACGCACTAGATTGCCCTAGCAACGTACTAGATTTCCCTAGCAACGCACTAGATTGCCCTAGCAACGTACTAGATTTCCCTAGCAACGCACTAGATTTCCCTAGCAACGCACTAGACTTCCCTAGCAACTCATTAGTTTTCCCTAGCAAACCACTCACCCGCTAGTCCTGAGGAAGAACTTGGCCTCCCGATTGCCCACATTGCGCACCAGCAGGCTCCGCTCAGTCTTGTACTTCACCGGACAGGTGTCAAAGTTCACGCTGTCCGGGAAGTCGAGAATCGCCCTGGCGCCGACGCAGCGCACTGGCACAACGAATTTCTCGCGCTCCGTGATGCACATGAGCTCGTGAGTGTAGTCCTTCTTCTCGTCCGGTATGAACTGAATGAGGAAGGTCAAGGCCAGGCCCGGGGCGCACTTCTCGCCCACGTTGTTGGGGCTGATGATTTTGAAGTAGGGCGAGTCGGCCTGGACTACTTTCACCAGGCGGGGCACCTGGGGGAAATGGAAAACGGATGGGGGGATTGTTTGCTTTGTGTTGGGGGATTGTTTGCTTTGTGTTGGGGGATTGTTTGCTTTGTGTTGTTGCTTTTGGTGGTGCTGTTTTGTGTTGTTATTGTTGTTAGTGGAGCCGTTTTGTGTTGTTATTGTTGTTAGTGGTGCTGTTTTGTGTTGTTATTGCTGTTAGTGGTGCTGTTTTGTGTTGTTATTGTTGTTAGTGGAGCCGTTTTGTGTTGTTATTGTTGTTAGTGGTGCTGTTTTGTGTTGTTATTGTTGTTAGTGGTGCTGTTTGTGCTGTTATTGTTGTTAGTGGTGCTGTTTGTGCTGTTATTGTTGTTAGTGGTGCTGTTTTGTGTTGTTATTGTTGTTAGTGGTGCTGTTTTGTGTTGTTATTGTTGTTAGTGGTGCTGTTTTGTGTTGTTATTGTTGTTAGTGGTGCTGTTTTGTGTTGTTATTGTTGTTAGTGGTGCCGTTTTGTGTTGTTATTGTTGTTAGTGGTGCTGTTTTGTGTTGTTATTGTTGTTAGTAGTGCCGTTTTGTGTTGTTATTGTTGTTAGTGGTGCTGTTTTGTGTTGTTATTGTTGTTAGTGGTGCTGTTTTGTGTTGTTATTGTTGTTAGTGGTGCTGTTTTGTGTTGTTATTGTTGTTAGTGGTGCTGTTTTGTGTTGTTATTGTTGTTAGTAGTGCTGTTTTGTGTTGTTATTGTTGTTAGTAGTGCCGTTTTGTGTTGTTATTGTTGTTAGTGGTGCTGTTTTGTGTTGTTATTGTTGTTAGTGGAGCCGTTTGTTGTTATTTTTGTTAGTGGAGCCGATTGTGTTGTTACTGTTGTTAGTGGTGCTGCTTTGTGTTGCTATTAGTGTTAGTTCTGCATTGGGTGCATTCCCAAATTATGTTTAAAAAATCAGTTAGATATAAAAAGTCGCGAACCTTGTCATTATTTCTGAGCAGCAGAGGCAGCTCGTGAGCAATATTGGGCTCATAGTTGACGAATACCAGCTCAGACGGGTAGGGCTGGAAGATCGGCTCCTCGATGTCCACTTGAGAGAACTGAAGCAGAAATTATTCATTGAACTTTCATTGATTAGTTTTTACTGCAATTTTCGCACTGCTACATAGACACGGATACGGGACAGAGTTTCCACCAATTTAGAACAATTTCAGACAAGCGGACTACGAAATATTGCATTAAAGCAATGCTTCCAGGCAATTTAATAAAACAAAAAATCAAAAGAGAATCGTGCGGATTTTTGCTTTTGAAAAATAGTGAATTGTGTGCAAAATTAATTTATATAATAAATATCTGCGGCTTGTGGTGATTTACCTTTCGGTGTGCAGAAATTATTAATAATATGTGACGATAGTTTTGCAATAGAGATTTTATATAACTGCTTTGCAATTTAAGTCTAAAAGGGGACAACCCTTAAAGGGGAGTAGACACCCCATCTGAACGTGGACATGGACACCCCAATCTGAAAGTGGACACCCTCACCTGGAAGTGGACACCCTCACCTGGAAGCGGACACCCTCACCTGGAAGCGGACACCCTCACCTGAAAATGGACACCCTCACCTGGAAGCGGACACCCTCACCTGGAAGTGGACACCCTCACCTGGAAGTGGGCACCCTCACCTGGAAGCGGACACCCTCACCTGGAAGTGGACACCCTCACCTGGAAGTGGACACCCTCACCTGGAAGTGGACACCCTCACATGGAAATGGACACCCTCACCTGGAAGTGGACACCCTCACCTGGAAGTGGACACCCTCACATGGAAGTGGACGCCCCATCAACTATCAAATAAAAGCAGCAGAAAATCAGAAACAAGAGCGGCAAGCAATTTGAAAACAACTGAAAAAGCAACACAAATTTTTGCGGGGCTAAAATTATTCTTTTTCAAATTTAATTCGTACATTCTCGTCGAAGTAAATTATTTTCGGCTTGTTTCGCTCCTGGAAGAGAATTAAACACGACAGATTGACAGGTGACGTTCTGCTAATACAAATAGAGCATTCTGGAGCCTTCTGCTCCTTGTGCTCCCCTGTGAGCTTCTAAGCTACATCATGTGAGACAAAGTTGGTTTTCAACTAAAAATTCTAACTATAGCTAAACTAAAAGACTGACTTTTTAAGTCTAAAATTGACTTAAACATTTAAAGTACAAAACATTTATTGATCTGGTGAAGACTTGATCTACTCTACAGTGTGATTAGGAGTTTTACATTTAGCGTAAAAAATTCTAAATGTTTTACTCGTATGTAAGACTATTATTTATTTTTGTTTAAAAATATCTGTTTAACTTCTATAAATAGAATAATAATTCAATGTTTTGTTTCTAAAAAGCAAAGTAAATTATTCAAAAGTTTTTATCAGAAACTTCTATAAAATACACGAATACAATTTCATAATTTGAGCTCATTAGTCATTACCACAGCTAATGACAACCTATAAAAGTATATATTTGTTCCTAATGAAATCAAATCGAAAGCTGGCTCACCCTCTGATGCGTTGTCTCGCCCATGTCCAACAGGTTCAGCTTCTTTGGCAGCTGCATGTTGTGCGTATTGGCAAGCTTCTTTTCCGTGGTCAATGACATTTGGAACATGTATTGTGACGGGGTCATCTAAGGGTAGGTGAGTTTTGATATTATTATATAAGCAAATACTTTTTAAACAATAAATAAACCCACAAAAATGACTTATAAGCATACAGCTTTTATTTAGAAAAAAATCAAAACAGGTTAATAAAACTGAAAATGAAAAAAACAATAACAAATAAATTGCCATGGTTTTCATAAATCAAACTCACCTTAAATGGTGGCGGATCTTCCCGAAGCAGCTTTGGGTTGCGCGGCGCCACAACATGACTCTCATAATTGCGCGCATCTGGGTCCAGCAAGTCTAGGGTACCGGTGGTGCCCAGAACTTGACCAAAGGGTCCCAGCGGCATTTTTCTGTACAATAATTTAGTAGATATTATGACATTAAATTTTTTTGTTGATGACAGAAATTTTATGCCTACAAACCATGTTACTTAAACTAAAATTATTACAAGCATGCATACATAATGTATTTGTCTATTTTTAAACAAAAATACTTAAAATTCAAAAATAAAGAATTTCAATTCCAACTTTG
This sequence comes from Macrostomum lignano, assembly GCA_002269645.1. Lineage (NCBI taxonomy): Eukaryota > Metazoa > Platyhelminthes > Macrostomidae > Macrostomum > Macrostomum lignano. Next base: position 121,887 of record NIVC01002579.1, on the reverse strand, counting down.
TTTTATAATTGTAATTTAACTTTTCCAATAATCTTTGAATTGTAAATTATAATACATTCATATAATAATTGTATATATTGCAAACAAAATTAAGGATTATTTTAACAACAAAATAAAATAGCTATCCCCTTAATAATTTTGATGCTATATGATAAAAATCACATCAGTAAATACTTCTTCCTTCTAGGGTACAATGCACTCTGAATGTAAATTTTTGAAAGCAATTTAAAGTTCACACTGACAACACTACCACAAATCAGGGCTTCAACACTAGTCAGCCAACGAATATTGATACTATCAAGCCTGAGAGTTTAAAATAATTTACCTTTTTTCAGCAGAAGTATTTCAATATTCTTTCCTAGTCATAAAACAGACTCAGAAAGAAAGTCTTTGCTTAGATGAAAGCAATTTGTGAAATTAGCATTAAGCATTCAAGATTTTAAACATTAAAAATATTTTGTTGCTAATGCACGATATGTATTTATAAATGCTACATATTTATTTTGATATTTATAATTAAAAAACAAAAAATAGTAGATTTCAATTAAAATTTTATTTCGTTTAGATTCTAAACTAATTTCTTACTTCATTCTTTGTTAAAATAGTTAACAGTATATTTTCCGGTACAACTTGAGTGTCCTTGGTTAACAACAGTCCAAAATTCCGTAAAAAGTGAAGCAGTTTGTCTGTTCTCATTCTCACGGTTCTCAGCTTTTTTTGCATCAGTCACAGTTTATCATAGTTTTTTTTCTAATCATACACGTGTAAGTGCCATGAATTTTACAAATACGGGATAATGGGCAACAATCTGACTAAGTTGCTGCCATGCATGTAGTGGTGATCCATAGTTTATACATGTAGATCTGTAGATCTGTATGCATATAGATTAACTGATTTAGTCCTGGAATAAATAAAAACTGAATAAAACAAATCAAAGCTTAATTTTTTAAAATTGATTTCAAAATCACAAAATTATCGTATTGTCAATTAAGGAATTTACAGGTATACGAGTATTCTATGCATTACACTGTATTTTACATATTATAATATAACTAAAAATATCAGGTGATTTTAACTAGGAAATCAATCACGACAATGACTGCAAAGACAAGTGGGAAGCGCATCTGCATGCAACAGTACATGAAACTTTCTAAGCAAAGTTATGGCAAGGATGGGGTCAAATAGGAAAATACTCATATGACGACATATTGATTTAATTTCGAGTTGCAATAAGCAACACTTTGGAAGCTGACAGACTCGATAGGAAAATTGAAAACAACGGATTGCAAAACAGTTCACATGGCACGCAATAAAATCTAATGTTATTTATATTAAATTCGAATAAAAACTTAATACCAAATACTAAAATCTAGAATTTATTCTTTATTCTTTATTCTTGGCATAGAAACCACCCGAACTTAAACAACAGGCTGGGCCATAGACACTTGAGCTCAGGCCTGCACCCAACACCTGTCCCAGCCCCAACACCTGCACTGGAGAACAGGCTGGGCCATAGACACTGAGCTCAGGCCTGCACCCAGCACCTGTCCCGGCCCCAACACTTGCACTGGAGAACAGGCTGGGCCATAGACACTGAGCTCAGGCCTGCACCCAACACCTGTCCTGGCCCCAACACTTGCACTGGAGAACAGGCTGGGCCATAGACACTGAGCTCAGGCCTGCACCCAGCACCTGTCCCGGCATCAACACCTGCACTGGAGAACAGGCTGGGCCATAGACACGAGCTCAGGCCTGCACTCAGCACCTGTCCTGGCCCCAACACCTGCACTGGAGAACAGGCTGGGCCATAGACACTGAGCTCAGGCCTGCACCCAACACCTGTCCCAGCCCCAACACTTGCACTGGAGAACAGGCTGGGCCATAGACACTTGAGCTCAGGCCTGCACCCAACACCCGTCCCAGCCCCAACACCTGCACTGGAGAACAGGCTGGGCCATAGACACTGAGCTCAGGCCTGCACCCAGCACCTGTCCCGGCCCCAACACTTGCACTGGAGAACAGGCTGGGCCATAGACACTGAGCTCAGGCCTGCACCCAGCACCTGTCCCAATAGTCTTTCAATCTATTGGCGTCGTTAGCGCAGAACCGCCTGAAATCGGCCAGCAGGCAGTCCTGGAAGTGCTCATCGCCAGTCCAGCTGCTCCGCCATCGCCTAGTGAGAATGTGATTCCAGGACCAGATGAAACCCACTGGCACGCCTTCCACTCGAGCCAGATTGGTCCCGGCCGGACCTGCGGTGGCCTGCTGCAGGAAGCGCCTTGACTTGTCAATCAAAGTTCCGTAGCGCCTTGGCACGAGGCGCTGACTGGCGCACGGCAGCATGACCATCATGCCGGCTGTGCAGTGGATCCACACCGGGCACATGTCCTTGACCCCGGCGCAGTCGGGCACGAAGCCGAACCTGCGCAGCAGGCAGGCCATCAACAGTTGCAGGCGCTGCGGCCGCTCGTTAGGCAGGAAGCGCTGGAACATCTGGTCGACGATGTCGGGCAGGTCGGGCCGGATGACCAGCGCCTGCAGGCGGAGCGGCACGAAGAGGCTGCCGCGCAGCGGGTCGGCGCCTGCCGGGTCCTCCGGCTCCACGTGCGGCATGGGGAACAGGTCGCAGGGGATCGGCAGCAGGTGGAAGCCGAACGAATGCGCCTTGGTGTGGTAGGAGCTGATCAGGTCGCCTGCGGTGGTGTGGGGGGACTGGCATTGATAGATGGACAGACAGACAGACAGACAGACAGAAAGACAGACAGACAGACAGACAGACAGACAGACAGACAGACAGACAGACAGACAGACAGACAGACAGACAGACAGACAGACAGACAGACAGACAGACAGACAGACAGACAGACAGACAGACAGATGACACACAGACAGACAGACAGACAGACACTAAGACAGACAGATGACAAGAAAAGACACCGAGGTATTTTTTTAAGCTTAAAAAGAAAAACTCTTAGTAAATAATTAGCAACTACTAGCTAGTAGTACAGGTAGGAAAACAAACTCATGCATAGCTAAAAGTGAGCAAGCAGCCTTTACAAGCGAGATGAAGTAGACAGGCGGACTGTTAGTTAACAGCACTTGGCGCAGAGCTACATGGGTGTCAGAATAAATTTACCTAGCAGTGTCTCTGCCTTAGAACCTCAGAACCCACTTCGGAGCGCATCTCTCCCCCCACCCGCTCTAGCGACAGTCTCTACTCCGTTAAGTCTCGCCAAACTGGGTCGACAAACTCTTTTAAGATCTCTCTCTCTCCTTCTACGGGCTCGCATTGTTAAAAAGTGAGAGAGAGAGATCTGCTAACGGGCGGGCAAAGCCTCCAAAGTCTGATTGGCTAACAACGGTAGCAACAGTAGAGAAGACAAAGGCTACTCAGGCATTATAAGCTCAAACAGAAGAGCCACACGGTAGGAAAGATACAAGCACAGAAACAGACTGTTTTGACCCAATGGAGACAGCGGCAGAAGCGCTGAAGCGGAATCTCAAGGTGGCTCTGGAGACTGCAGACAGTGAAGAGCTGCTGCGCCTGAGCTCTCGAGTCAAAAGCAACATAGACCTGACCGTGGGCGGCTACAAAGACTATCGGGATGAATACTGGCACCAATCGCTGGTCCATCACGTGACCTGCAAGCCGGTGAGCCAATCGTGCCTAGAGCTGCTGATTGACAGGCTCGGGCCCGACTGTCTGACCAGCAAAAACCAATGGGGCGACACTCCGGTGTACTACATTGCCAGGCACCAGGACGACTCCTGGATGAAGCTGGTTAAACGGAGGTGCAGCAGGAACTGCTTGAGAAGCACCGACAGATGGGGCTGGACAGTGGCTCACTTTGCTGCTACTAACGAAAGAAACAATTCTTGCCTGAAATGGCTGGCTAAAGAGCTCGGAGCGCAGTGCCTGACAGTTGCAAATCTATTTGGCAACACGGCCGTCCATTTCGCTGCTCAGCATCAGGGCATCGAGTCTCTGGATTGGATTAGCAAACAGATTGGCACCAGCTGCTTCCACACCACAGGCGGCAGCAGCGATGGGACTGTAGTTCACATTGCAGCCGAGAGACCGGACAACTCAATGCTCAAATGGCTGGTGAGTAAGCTGGGCAGGAGCTGCCTGACTGTGCCCGATGCCAACGGCGACACGGCTGTACACCTGGCCGGCAGACACCAGCCAGTGGACTCGCTGCAGTTCATGTACAACCAGCTCGGAGAGGAACTGTTCAAGTTAAAGAACAATGACGGCGAGACACTGGCAGACACTGTTGACAACCATTGCAAGCAGGGTCGGGCAGCAAAGCTGGGCTGGATCCATGGCACCTATCTGATGCTTGAAGAGAAAGCTCTGCTAGCCATGGACAACTGAAGCTAGATTGGAGATCGAACAAAACTTCAACTGGCGCGATTCGTTGAAAGAAAAAAAAAATATTTTTAATACTTTTATTACTTGACTAATAAGCTCAACTCCGCTCTCTTTATTTGTTATCATAAATGCATATTTCTATTGCTATTATTTTAAAATTACACATGCTGGCTGAATTAAAACCGAAGAGCTGGACATCCTGGCCTGATGTATAATAAAACGAATTAACTGAAAAGCAAGCAAATGCTCCCTGTATTTATTTGATCCAAAGATTTCTACGATTTGTGCATATCGGAGAAATATTTCGCATCTCATTCAACTATTTTTTAAGTAAATACATGACACACCGCACCTGCTGCTTCTCTAGAACGCGCGGTCTACAATATATAATACCGCAATTGTATGGGTAGCCTAGTGTTTAGCAGGATAATATTTTAACACACACAGACAGACAGACAAACAGACACTAAGACAGACAGACAGACAGACAGAAAGACAGACAGACAAACACACACACAGACAGACAGACAGCCACACAGACAGACAGACAGACACACAGACAGACAGACAGACAGACAGACAGACACTAAGACAGACAGACAGACAGACAGACAGACAAACACACAGACAGACAGACAGACAGACAGACAGACAGACACACAGACAGACAGACAGACAGACAGACAGACAGACAGACAGACACACAGACAGACACACAGACAGACAGACACAGACAGACAGACAGACAGACAGACAAACACACACACAGACAGACAGACAGACAGACAGACACACAGACAGACACAGACAGACAGACAGACAGACAGACAGACAGACAGACAGACAGACAGACACAGACAGACACAGACAGACACACAGACAGACAGAAAGACAGAAAGACAGACACAGACAGACAGACGACAGACACACAGACAGACAGACAGACAGACAGACAGACAGACAGACAGACAGACAGACAGACAGACAGACACAGACAGACAGAAAAACAGACAGACACAGACAGACAGACAGACAGACAAACACACACACAGACAGACAGACAGACAGACAGACAGACAGACACACAACAGACAGACAGACACAGACAGACAGACAGACAGAGACACTAAGACAGACACACAGACACACAGACAGACAGACAGACACAGACAGACAGACAGACACTAAGACAGACAGACAGACAGACAGACACTAAGACAGACACACAGACACACAGACAGACAGACGGACAGACAGACAGACACAGACAGACAGACAGACAGACAGACACTAAGACAGACAGACAGACAGACAGACACTAAGACAGACAGACAGACAGACAGACAGACAGACAGACACTAAGACAGACAGACAGACAGACAGACAGACAGACATTAAGACAGACAGACAGACACTAAGACAGACAGACAGACACTAAGACAGACAGACAGACAGACAGACAGACACTAAGACAGACAGACAGACAGACAGACAGACACTAAGACAGACAGACAGACACTAAGACAGACAGACACTAAGACAGACAGACAGACAGACAGACACTAAGACAGACAGACAGACACTAAGACAGACAGACAGACAGACAGACAGACAGACAGACAGACAGACAGACAGACACTAAGACAGACAGACAGACACTAAGACAGACAGACAGACAGACAGACAGACAGACAGACAGACAGACAGACAGACACTAAGACAGACAGACAGACACTAAGACAGACAGACAGACAGACAGACAGACAGACAGACACTAAGACAGACAGACAGACACTAAGACAGACAGACAGACAGACAGACAGACAGACACTAAGACAGACAGACAGACACTAAGACAGACAGACAGACAGACAGACAGACAGACAGACACTAAGACACACAGACAGAAAGTGCTCACCCAGCAGGGTGCCGGTGGCCACCAGCCAGTGCAGCTCCAGCTGGTAGGCGCAGTTGGCCTCAAAGTTGGCATGGTACTTGGTGAGGCCCCACTCGGCCCGCCGGCTGTCGGTCTGGCTGACGTCCATGATGTTGGTGCGGAAGCTGCCCCCGGGCGCCACGTACTTGGAGCTGAAGTAGTCATCGTCGCCGGCCTCGCGCATCGGCACCAGCTCGCGCAGGAAGGCGGCCACCGGGTCGGCCAGCTCCTGCGGATCCGGCAGCGTCTCAAGGCCGACCTCGGCCCACTCCAGCTCGAAATCGCGAGTAAACGGGCCGGGCGTGATGAGGCCAGAGCTGGGGTTCGACTGCGGACCGGGGGAGGGGGAAGGAAGCTGCTTAATTACCTTTGGTTGATTAGTGAGACTTGAGTAGCTGGACTCAAGTAGCCGGACAATATTGAGCAGCGAGACTTGAGCCGTAGGACTTGAGCAATGGGATTTGAGCAGTGGGACTTAAGCAGCAGGACTTTGAGCATCGGGACTTGAGCATCGGGACTTAAGAATCGGGACTTGAGCAGCGGGACTTGAGCATCGGGACTTAAGAATCGGGACTTGAGCATCGGGACTTGAGCATCGGGACTTGAGCATCGGGACTTAAGAATCGGGACTTGAGCATCGGGACTTAAGAATCGGGACTTGAGCATCGGGACTTGAGCATCGGGACTTGAGCATCGGGACTTGAGCATCGGGAATTAAGAATCGGGAATTGAGCAGCGGGACTTGAGAATCGGGAATTGAGCATCGGGACTTGAGCATCGGGACTTGAGCATCGGGACTTGAGCATCGGGAATTAAGAATCGGGAATTGAGCATCGGGACTTAAGAATCGGGAATTGAGCATCGGGACTTGAGCATCGGGACTTGAGCATCGGGACTTGAGCAGCGGGACTTGAGCATCGGGACTTGAGCATCGGGACTTGAGCATCGGGACTTGAGCATCGGGAATTGAGCAGCGGGACTTGAGCATCGGGACTTGAGCAGCGGGACTTGAGCATCGGGACTTGAGCATCGGGACTTGAGCATCGGGACTTGAGCATCGGGACTTGAGCATCGGGACTTGAGCATCGGGACTTGAGCATCGGGACTTGAGCATCGGGACTTGAGCATCGGGACTTGAGCATCGGGACTTGAGCATCGGGACTTGAGCATCGGGAATTAAGAATCGGGAATTGAGCAGCGGGACTTGAGAATCGGGAATTGAGCATCGGGACTTGAGCATCGGGACTTGAGCATCGGGAATTAAGAATCGGGAATTGAGCATCGGGACTTAAGAATCGGGAATTGAGCATCGGGACTTGAGCATCGGGACTTGAGCATCGGGACTTAAGAATCGGGAATTGAGCATCGGGACTTGAGCATCGGGACTTGAGCATCAGGACTTGAGCATCAGGACTTTGAGCATCAGGACTTGAGCATCAGGACTTGAGCATCAGGACTTGAGCATCAGGACTTGAGCATCAGGACTTGAGCAGCGGGACTTGAGCAGTGGGACTAAACGGGACAGCATTCTCAGCTCACCACAAGCTTCGGATCCATGGAGTACAGATAAAAGCCATAGACAAACTGCTGCGGCTGAGACTTGGCTGAGGCGTGCACAACCAGGCCCTCCTTGACCATGGTGGCCATGAAGAAGCAGGCGCTCTCGTGGCTGCTGACGTTCTCCACCCTGTCCATCACCCAGGCGACGGCCTCGGCCGACACGAACGTGTAGCTGGGAAACCCGTGCGTAGGCAGGAAGTTCAGCCCCGTGCCGGGCTCCTGCATCGCTCGGGCGGCTTCAATAAATCGATTAGAACCGTGCAGTCGGCGACTTGGGGCCACCGAGGACGAGATGCTGGAATCGTCGCCCAGCTGCTGCTGCTGCTGCTGCAACGGTGTGGGCGTCAGGTGGCCTGAAGGGGGGATTGGGAAGAGTCATTAGGTAGGGCAGTTGGAATTGGTCACTGAATCGGTCACTGAAATTACAGCTGAATTGGTCACTGAAATTACAGCTAAATTGGTCACTGAAATTACAGCTAAATTGGTCACTGAAATTACAGCTAAATTGGTCACTGAAATTACAGCTAAATTGGTCACTGAAATTACAGCTAAATTGGTCACTGAAATTACAGCTAAATTGGTCACTGAAATTACAGCTGAATTGGTCACTGAAATTACAGCTAAATTGGTCACTGAAATTACAGCTAAATTGGTCACTGAAATTACAGCAAAATTGGTCACTGAAATTACAGCTAAATTTTTCAGTGAAATGGCTAATGGAGACTAACCAGATCGAATTTTCCCAACCCCCACGCCGACTGAGACGGTGTCGGCGCGCTGTCGCAAGTCGGCAAGTTCGGCGGCAGCCTGCGGCGGCATCAGGTTGGCCCGGGTGACCTTTCTAGCAGTCAGATTTGGCCGGCGCAAGCGATTAAACAGTTCCGCGTATCTGGCAAAGTTCTCGTGCAACTTTTTCAATTCTTCGAAGCCTTTCTGTTCGTAGATGTCCGTGCGAGGCAGGGACTGGCCGGCGGAGTCGGCCAGCTGTTCAATGATTCGCTTCGTGGCCGGGTTGTTGTACGGCAGTAGCACGTAGCGGCATCGCCAGGGCTTCAATAACGGGTCCAACTCTTGGATAGAGGCTGTCTGCAATTTGGTGAAGCAAAGAGCGAGTGTACATTGGGGTGGTGGTGCTGGGGCAGAGAGGGAGCGAGTGTACATTGGGGATTGGGGTGGTGGTGCTGGGGTAGAGAGGGAGCGAGCGTACATTTGGGGTGGTGGTGCTGGGGCAGAGAGCGAGCGAGTGTGCATTTGGGGTGGTGGTACTGGGGCAGAGAGCGAGCGAGTGTACATTTGGGGTGGCGGTGCTGGGGCAGAGAGGGAGCGAGTGTACATTCGGATGTTTGTGCTGGGGCAGAGAGGGAGCGAGTGTACATTGGGGATTGGGGTGGTGGTGCTGGGGTAGAGAGGGAGCGAGTGTACATTTGGGGTGGTGGTGCTGGGGCAGAGAGCGAGCGAGTGTGCATTTGGGGTGGTGGTACTGGGGCAGAGAGCGAGCGAGTGTACATTTGGGGTGGCGGTGCTGGGGCAGAGAGGGAGCGAGTGTACATTTGAATAGTGGCGCTGGGGCAGAGAGGGAGCGAGTGTACATTGGGATGTTTGTGCTGGGGCAGAGAGGGAGCGAGTGTACATTGGGGATTGGGGTGGTGGTGCAGGGTTAGAAAGGTAGGAGTGTACATTGGGGTGGGTACACTTACACTACACTTGTAGCCATAGTTGCCGTGACCCCGCTCCAGTATGTGATAGTCCAAATGATTCCATTTGTAATTCTCAATCCGTTCCAGGGTGAAATGGCATTCAGCCCGGTAGAACTCCAGCGAGTCCGGCACCTGCAGCCGGTACAGGTGACGATAGCGGATGTCCCGTTCGGTGAATTTGGACTTTAGCGTGTGCACGAATATGGTGTGCTGACTGGCGCTGGTTCGCTCCAGCCGGATTCGATGGAAAATTCTTCCAATGCTCAGCCGGTGCTCTGGGTAGTCCGGCTTCTGTAGCAGATTCTTCAGGTGGGCCCGGCCTGCCGCGCTGCTGGCAGCGGTGGCGGCGGAGGTCACGGCCGAAGCGGAGGGGCTGGCCGGAGCCGCTGGCGGTACAGTTAGGGAGGAGCGAACCCGGGACGAAGCCGGCGGTGGGAGCACCAGCTGGAAGCCCTGACCAAGGCGCTGCATCAGTAGCTCTTCGAATGCCTACGGTTGAAGATTTTTTTTTAATTGAATGTCGTTTCGATACATATCGGCCAGATACTAAAAGGAGATTCACTTGTTTTTTCGATACATATCGGCTAAATACTAAAAGGGAATTAACTTTTCTATAGTCACATATCGATATCGGCCAGATACTGAAGGGGAATTAACTTATTATTTCGATACATATCGGCTAGACTAAACAGAAATAAGCTTTTTTTCGATACATATCGGTCAAGCAAAAAAAGTTTTACTACCTTCTCGGCGGAGAGCGGCTGCCGCATATAGTATCTCTCCCGCTCCGTGGCCCGATCGTAGCTCTCCCTGTATTCGTCAATGGTCACGGTCAGGTCCAGCTGATAGGTGGTGGTGCTGAATGGTGACGAATCCGCGCCTGGATCAGCCGACACGGCTGCCGGCTGCTGCGACTCTTTCGGAAAGAATTCCGTAGTTAAAGGAAGACAGAGCGGCATCATGAGGGTCTTCCAGTCCATGCCAATCGGCCGCAGGAAGCTTTCAACGCCGCCGTCGTCATCGGCTGTCGGCTCGGAGATGTCGGTGCCGCTGGTGATGCTAGGCGAGTCTAGCTGCTGCTGCTGTTGAAGGTCGTGCAGCGGCAGACTGGACGGCACCTGCTGCTGATCAGAAATCGACAGTTTGGAAGCTTCGCCATCGCCGAAGTGCTCCGATTCGTCGTCTCTGTGGTTGCCGTTGGCGTCATCGTCGTGAGCTCGAGAGGACGGCGAACTGCGGCCGCTGGCTCTGAGGTGTAATAATATGCAACCATAGTTAACAAATTCATTTGTAGGAACTGAGAAATTGAGTTCCGAAATCTCCCTACATGTAGAAGAATCCAACAGAAATCTCCATAAGAGAATCCAATATGGGGAATCCCCATAGGAGAGTCTAACATGGGAATCCCCTCAAGAGAATCCAACATGGGGGATCCCCATACGAGTCTACCATGGGAATCCCCTCAAGAGAAGCTAACATGGGGAATCCCCATAAGAGGTTTACCATGGGAATCCCCTTAAGAGAATCCAACATAGGGAATCTCCATAGGAGTCTACCATGGGAATCCCCTCAAGAGAAGCTAACATGGGGAATCCCCATAAGAGAGTCTACCATGGGAATCCCCTTAAGAGAATCCAACATAGGGAATCCCCATAGGAGTCTACCATGGGAATCCACTCAAGAGAATCCAACATGGGAATCCCCTCAAGAGAATCCAACATGTAAATCCCCCAAGAGAATCCAACATGGAAATCCCCTCAAGAGAATCAACATGGGAACCTCCAAAGAGAATCTAACATGTGGATCCCCTCAAGAGAATCAACATGGGAACCTCCAAAGAGAATCTAACATGTGGATCCCCTCAAGAGAATCCAACAGGGGAATCTGCTTAAAAGAATCCAATATGGAAATCCCCTCAAGAGAATCAACATGGGAACCTCCAAAGAGAATCTAACATGTGGATCCCCTCAAGAGAATCCAACATGGGGAATCTGCTTAAAAGAATCCAACAGGGGAATCCCCTTGAAAAAGGACCACAAATAGCTGCGGCAGAAGGGCATGGCAACCCAAGATGGTGAAAAATCTGCAAACCTGGAAGGCGTGGACATAGCGGTAGTCAGCTGACTGGGAGACACGGCTGCACTCAATGGCGCCGACTCTTCGACGAGCTGGAAGGATACGTGCAGCTGCTGCTGCTGCTGCGCAGTGACAATGTCGCCGCCGCCACTGTTCTGCCGCGACAGCGCCGATGGGGGCGCCGATACTGAGGACGGCGAGGAAGACAATTGCGCGAACGACTGCAGCGGCGTCGGTGGCGGGGCTGGCGGCGGCAACTGCTGCGACGGCACCTGCTGCTGGACAGCAACCAGGTTACCGGGAGCGGCTAGATCTGGTCGCTTTCCCTGTTTTGAAAGAAGAAGCTGCTTCTGCTGCTGCTGTTGTTGTTGCTGTTGATGTTGCTGCCGCTGATGCCGCCGTTGCTGCAGAACCCGATGCTGCTGTTGGCCGCGGTGCTGAGACCGCGGCGAAGAAGCGCCGGAGCCGGCAGCAGTGACGCCGGTCGGCGGAGGCTCCGGGAAGGCGTGCATCCAACGGCGCCGATTGGCCGTCACCCGCTGCTGCTGGTTGTTGAAGCGGCTGGCAGCGAACGGGTTCACCAGGGCTTTGCGGGGCACAAAGCTGCGACTGGTGAGGTGGTGCACCGGAACCTCCTGCGGCGGCGAGTGAGGAGCAATGACCATCGGTGACATACAGTGCCTTAAGGTGTCTTAACTTACTTATCACAGCTACCTACTGACAAACACAAGGTACCTCAATATCCGCCTGCTGTCAAAGTAAGCCAATATTTCTGACCATAGGCACCATGATACCCACTGACAAGGTACCCCAATACCTATTGACAAGCTACCCCAATACCCACAGACAAAGTACACCCAATACCCACTGACAAGGTACCCCAACACCCACTTACAAGGTACCCAAATACCCACAGACAAGGTACCCCAATACCCACTGACAAGGTACCCCAATACCCACTGACAAGGTACCCCAATACCTGCTGGCAACGTACCCTAAGCACCTGCTGACAAATCACCCACCCACCTGTGAGCCGACTTTTAGCCGCGCCGGCTGTCCCCGCGGGCCGTCCGCTCCAACGCCGACGCCAACAGTGCCGGTCCCAAAGTCGGCGTCCTCGCAGGAGCCGCTGGCGGCCGCGGCAGCCGATGTGGCGGATAGCGAGTCGTCAGAATTCGACAGCCGCATGCTGGACAGTCGGGCAGACCGACGCTTCTGCTGATACGGAATGACGACGCCGGCATCTTCGACAGCGGCGTCGGCACCAGTCAGCTTGCCGCGAAGGGAGATGCCGCGAGACCTAGGCGGCTGCGAGGCTGGCGGCTGCTGCGACAGCAGCTGGGACTGAGGCGGCGAGGCGGCAATGCTGCTGCCAGACGGAATAGTTGGCTGGTTCGGGTGATGGCTGATGGCCCGTTGGAAACTCACTTTACCTTGGCGCTCGGTGCCCCAGGGCGTCGGGCGGGACTTGCCAAAGCTGAATATCGCCTCGTCGTAGGCGTCCAAATCGAATGCGAGACGATTGCGCGAAGGCGCCAGCTTGTACTCCGGGTAGCCTGAGTGCCGGTGTTCGTTAGGAAAGCTGCGCATCGCTGGCATCGCACTTCCTAACCAGCTGCTCGAATTGGCTAGTCTAATTACAACTCTAATCTCCTCTCATTGGTCAGCTTAGAGCCCACAAACCTTCATTGTCCTTCCTCTCATTGGCCAGCCCGCACACCCCTTTCCCCTTCCTCTCAATTGGCCAGCCCACACACCTCTCACTCCTTCTCTCATTGGCTAGCCCACACACTCCTTCTCTCATTGGCCAGCCCACACACTCCTTCTCTCATTGGCCAGCCCACACACTCCTTCTCTCATTGGCCAGCCCACACACTCCTTCTCTCATTGGCCAGCCCACACACTCCTTCTCTCATTGGCCAGCCCACACACTCCTTCTCTCATTGGCCAGCCCACACACTCCTTCTCTCATTGGCTAGCCAACACACTCCTTCTCTCATTGGCCAGCCCGCACTTACCGTCCCCGTCAGTCGGGCCCTCCCCATCGGCGTATCTAATTTGAATTCTCGGCACAAAGCCGCACGAGTGCAGAGCCAGCATTTCGCTAGGCGACCGATAGAAATGATGATTAATCCAATGCGGTATGTTGTAGGTGTCGCCCAGATCAACGTCGCTGTGAGACTTGCGTATAAATCTTAGCAGAGGCACAGCGTGCAGCGGCTGCTCTCCCAAACAGATTAGATCAATACTGACTCCCAGATCCAGAATCCTCTGCTTAGTCAGATTCATCAATTCTCTATCAACTTCGAATATTCCCTGACCGGGCGTTATTACAAAACAGTTCTTCCCGGTTCGATCGAAATTCCTATCAATATAGTACTTCTGGTAGTGATTCAAGGTCATGTTCAGAGTCTCCAAGAAGCTGCCACGAGATGCCGGCATCAGGGTAGCCGGCGGCGGCGATACCTTCTGAGTTAATTTGTCGGCATAGAAATTTTTAACCGAATTTCCGTACTCTTTAAATATGCTTTTCAATTCGGTCAGCACAGAGGCCCATTCGTCAGTCATGTAGCGCTCGTTTTGAACTACAACTCTGTAGAAATCTTCGTATAGTAAAGTGCCGCCATTGAACTGGGCCTTCTGCACTGTGCCGCTGCTGCGCATGGTCTCGGGTAGCGAGTTGAAGCCACCGGCGGCGTGGTACTGCACCCGGCTGAATAGTACAATTGTCACGTCGTGACAGCACGCCTGCGGCAGGAATTTTACACGGAATTCTATCCCGACATGAAAATAAATATAATTAAAGATGAGCGGCATTTCATAGGGAACCGGCAGTCCATCACACAGATCATAGGGAACCGGCAGTCCATCACACAGGTCATAGGGAACCGGCAGTCCATCACACAGATCATAGGGAACCGGCAGTCCATCACACAGATCATAGGGAACCGGCAGTCCATCACACAGATCATAGGGAACCGGCAGTCCATCACACAGATCATAGGGAACCTGCAATCCATCACACAGATCATAGGGAACCTGCAATCCATCACACAGATCATAGGGAACCGGCAGTCCATCACACAGATCATAGGGAACCTGCAATCCATCACACAGATCATAGGGAACCGGCAGTCCATCACACAGATCATAGGGAACCTGCAATCCATCACACAGATCATAGGGAACCTGCAATCCATCACACAGATCATAGGGAACCTGCAATCCATCACACAGATCATAGGGAACCTGCAATCCATCACACAGACCTCAGTATACTTACAAACAAAGACCTTCAGACCAACAGTGCGTCCTCACCTGCTTGCCCCAGCGCGAGAACAGCTCGGGCAGGAAGCCGGAAACGCACTTTTCAAAGTACAGATCGCCAAATGGATCAAATTGCCACATCTCTTCAGACATCTGTATGAAGATGTGCACAACTGAGCTAGTTGATCTGTACACAAATCTGGTGTGCTGGCCAACGAAGCCGCAGGATGTCCCAGTGCCATTGCGCCACATCAGGCCCACGGTACCCCGCGGGCTGCCCAAGAATTCCAGCTTTTTGCCTTCGTACAGGGCGCACTGCCGCTGCGACTCGGCGAACTGGTAGAAATCACCGCGGCCAAGGTAGACATCTTTGATTATTATTTCCACTAGGTCTGCGGTCACGCATTCCTGCGACACCTGCCGAACTTGCACTTCCTGGGAAGGAAGTTTGGACAGGTTGGATAATTATGAGAACAGCCCCCCCCAAATATACCAGGCAGAACAACCCCCCCCCAAATATACCAGACAGAACAGCCCCCCCAAATATACCAGACAGAACAACCCCCCCAAATATACCAGACAGAACAACCCCCCCCCCAAATATACCAGACAGAACAGCCCCCCCCAAATATACCAGACAGAACAGCCCCCCCCCCAAATATACCAGGCAGAACAACCCCCCCCCCAAATATACCAGACAGAACAGCCCCCCCAAATATACCAGACAGAACAACCCCCCCCCAAATATACGAGACAGAACAACCCCCCCCCAAATATACCAGACAGAACAGCCCCCCCCCAAATATACCAGACAGAACAACCCCCTCCCAGATACCAGACAGAACAGCCCCCTCCCAGATACCAGACAGAACAGCCCCCCCCCAAATATACCAGACAGAACAACCCCAAGATACCAGACAGAACAGCCCCCCCAAATATACCAGACAGAACAACCCCAAGATACCAGACAGAACAGCCCCCCCCACCAAATAAACCAGACAGAACAGCCCCCCACCAAATATACCAGACAGAACAGCCCCCCCCCAAATATACCAGACAGAACAGCCCCACCCCCCAAATATACCAGACAGAACAGCCCCCCCCCAAATATACCAGACAGAACAGCCCCCCCCAAATATACCAGACAGAACAGCCCCCCCAAATATACCAGACAGAACAGCCCCACCCCCCAAATATACCAGACAGAACAGCCCCCCCCCAAATATACCAGACAGAACAACCCCAAGATACCAGACAGAACAGCCCCCCCAAATATACCAGACAGAACAACCCCAAGATACCAGACAGAACAGCCCCCCCCACCAAATAAACCAGACAGAACAGCCCCCACCAAATATACCAGACAGAACAGCCCCCACCAAATATACCAGACAGAACAGCCCCCCCCCAAATATACCAGACAGAACAGCCCCACCCCCAAATATACCAGACAGAACAGCCCCCCCCAAATATACCAGACAGAACAACCCCAAGATACCAGACAGAACAGCCCCCCAATATACCAGACAGAACAACCCCAAGATACCAGACAGAACAGCCCCCCCAATATACCAGACAGAACAACCCCAAGATACCAGACAGAACAGCCCCCCCCCAAATATACCAGACAGAACAACCCCAAGATACCAGACAGAACAGCCCCCTCCCAGATACAAGACAGAACAGCCCCCTCCCAGATACCAGACAGAACAGCCCCCTCCCAGATACCAGACAGAACAGCCCCACCCCCCAAATATACCAGACAGAACAACCCCAAGATACCAGACAGAACAGCCCCCCCAAATATACCAGACAGAACAACCCCAAGATACCAGACAGAACAGCCCCCCCCACCAAATATACCAGACAGAACAGCCCCCCCCCTACCAGATACCAGACAGAACAGCCCCCCCCTCCCAGATACCAGACAGAACAGCCCCCCCCCCTACCAGATACCAGACAGAACAGCCCCTCTACCAGATACCAGACAGAACAGCCCCCCCCCCTACCAGATACCAGACAGAACAGCCCCCCCCCTCCCAGATACCAGACAGAACAGCCCCCCCCCCCTACCAGATACCAGACAGAACAGCCCCCCTCCCAGATACCAGACAGAACAGCCCCCCTCCCAGATACCAGACAGAACAGCCCCCCTACCAGATACCAGACAGAACAGCCCCCCCCCCAGATACCAGACAGAACAGCCCCCCCCCAGATACCAGACAGAACAGCCCCCCCCCCAGATACCAGACAGAACAGCCTCCCCCCCCCCGATACCAGACAGAACAGCCATCGAACCTGGAACTTCTTGAGGCCAAAATTCGAAGCTAGCGCAGTATCCAAGCTGATGGAGTCCTTCTGGGCAAAGTCGTCTTTCAGACACCGAATCTGCACCAGAAAGGCGGCCTTCTGCCCGCCAGTTGGTGGAATAATTTCTAACAAGCCGCCGGAACGCAGTTCCGGGAACTCTCGCGGATTAACCAGCACTTCATCGTCTATTGAAGACGATTGTTGTTGTTGCTGCTGCTGCTGTTGTGGCTGCTGCTGCTGCTGCTGCTGCTGCTGCTGCTGTGGTTCCGTACGCTTATGAAGCAGAACTTTTAATGTGCGAGCAGCTGAATTGACTATTTGCTGATGTTGCTGTTGATGTTGCTGATGATGATACAGCGGCTGCTGACGAACTCGATTCAAGTTTGATGCCATTTTTATGGCTATTCAAATAAACATTAAATCGCAGTTTTAAACGATTAAAAACTTGTGAAGCTGAAAATTTTTTATTGACAATTTTGTCCTTCGGTTTCTAGGAATGATCAGGGGTCTGGGTCACGAGTGATCATAAATATGGGTCACGAGTGATCAGGGGTCTGGGTCACGAGTGATCATAAATATGGGTCACGAGTGATCAGGGGTCTGGGTCACGAGTGATCAGGGGTCTGGGTCACGAGTGATCTGGGGTCTGGGTCACGAGTGATCAGGGGTCTGGGTCACGAGTGATCAGGGGTCTGGGTCACGAGTGATCAGGGGTCTGGGTCACGAGTGATCAAGGGTCTGGGTCACGAGTGATCAAGGGTCTGGGTCACGTGTTATTAGAAATCTGGGTCACAAGTGATCAGGGGTCTGGGTCACGAGTGATCAGGGGTCTGGGTCACGAGTGATCAGGGGTCTGGGTCACGAGTGATCAGGGGTCTGGGTCACGAGTGATCAGGGGTCTGGGTCACGAGTGATCAGGGGTCTGGGTCACGAGTGATCAGGGGTCTGGGTCACGAGTGATCAGGGGTCTGGGTCACGAGTGATCAAGGGTCTGGGTTACGAGTGATCAAGGGTCTGGGTCACGTGTTATTAGAAATCTGGGTCACGAGTGATCAGGGGTCTGGGTCACGAGTGATCAGGGGTCTGGGTCACGAGTGATCAGGGGTCTGGGTCACGAGTGATCAGGGGTCTGGGTCACGAGTGATCAGGGGTCTGGGTCACGAGTGATCAGGGGTCTGGGTCACGAGTGATCAAGGGTCTGGGTTACGAGTGATCAAGGGTCTGGGTCACGTGTTATTAGAAATCTGGGTCACGAGTGATCAGGGGTCTGGGTCACGAGTGATCAAGGGTCTGGGTCACGAGTGATCAGGGGTCTGGGTCACGAGTGATCAAGGGTCTGGGTCACGAGTGATCATAAATCTGGGTCACGAGTGATCAGGGGTCTGGGTCACGAGTGATCAAGGGTCTGGGTCACGAGTGATCATAAATCTGGGTCACGAGTGATCAGGGGTCTGGGTCACGAGTGATCAGGGGTCTGGGTCACGAGTGATCAGGGGTCTGGGTCACGAGTGATCAGGGGTCTGGGTCACGAGTGATCAGGGGTCTAGGTCACGAGTGATCAAGGGTCTGGGTCACGAGTGTTCATAAATCTGGGTCACGAGTGATCAGGGGTCTGGGTCACGAGTGATCAAGGGTCTGGGTCACGAGTGATCATAAATCTGGGTCACGAGTGATCAGAGGTCTGGGTCACGAGTGATCATAAATCTGGGTCACGAGTGATCATAAATCTGGGTCACGAGTGATCAAGGGTCTGGGTCACGAGTGATCATAAATCTGGGTCACGAGTGATCATAAATCTGGGTCACGAGTGATCAAGGGTCTGGGTCACGAGTGATCAAGGGTCTGGGTCACGAGTGATCATAAATCTGGGTCACGAGTGATCAAGGGTCTGGGTCACGAGTGATCATAAATCTGGGTCACGAGTGATCAGGGGTCTAGGTCACGAGTGATCAAGGGTCTGGGTCACGAGTGATCATAAATCTGGGTCACGAGTGATCAAGGGTCTGGGTCACGAGTGATCAAGGGTCTGGGTCACGAGTGATCAGGGGTCTGAGTCACGAGTGATCATAAATCTGGGTCACGAGTGATCAGGGGTCTGGGTCACGAGTGATCATAAATCTGGGTCACGAGTGATCAGGGGTCTGGGTCACGAGTGATCAGGGGTCTGGGTCACGAGTGATCATAAATCTGGGTCACGAGTGATCAAGGGTCTGGGTCACGAGTGATCAAGGGTCTGGGTCACGTGTTATCAGAAATCTGGGTCACGAGTGATCAGGGGTCTGGGTCACGAGTGATCAAGGGTCTGGGTCACGAGTGATCAAGGGTCTGGGTCACGAGTGATCAGGAGTCTGGGTCACGAGTGATCATAAATCTGGGTCACGAGTGATCAGGGGTCTGGGTCACGAGTGATCATAAATCTGGGTCACGAGTGATCAAGGGTCTGGGTCACGAGTGATCAGGAGTCTGGGTCACGAGTGATCATAAATCTGGGTCACGAGTGATCAGGGGTCTGGGTCACGAGTGATCAAGGGTCTGGGTCACGAGTGATCAGGGGTCTGGGTCACGTGTTATCAGAAATCTGGGTCACGAGTGATCAGGGGTCTGGGTCACGTGTTATCAGAAATCTGGGTCACGAATGATCAGGGGTCTGGGTCACGAGTGATCAGGGGTCTGGGTCACGAGTGATCAGGAGTCTGGGTCACGAAGGGTCAGGAGTCTGGGTCACGAGTGATCAGGGGTCTGGGTCACGAGTGATCAAGGGTCTGGGTCACGTGTTATCAGAAATCTGGGTCACGAGTGATCAGGGGTCTGGGTCACGAGTGATCAAGGGTCTGGGTCACGAGTGATCAAGGGTCTGGGTCACGAGTGATCAGGAGTCTGGGTCACGAGTGATCATAAATCTGGGTCACGAGTGATCAGGGGTCTGGGTCACGAGTGATCAAGGGTCTGGGTCACGAGTGATCAGGGGTCTGGGTCACGTGTTATCAGAAATCTGGGTCACGAGTGATCAGGGGTCTGGGTCACGAGTGATCAGGGGTCTGGGTCACGAGTGATCAGGAGTCTGGGTCACGAAGGGTCAGGAGTCTGGGTCACGAGTGATCAGGGGTCTGGGTCACGAGTGATCAAGGGTCTGGGTCACGAGTGATCAAGGGTCTGGGTCACGAGTGATCAGGAGTCTGGGTCACGAGTGATCATAAATCTGGGTCACGAGTGATCAGGGGTCTGGGTCACGAGTGATCAAGGGTCTGGGTCACGAGTGATCAGGGGTCTGGGTCACGTGTTATCAGAAATCTGGGTCACGAGTGATCAGGGGTCTGGGTCACGTGTTATCAGAAATCTGGGTCACGAGTGATCAGGGGTCTGGGTCACGAGTGATCAGGGGTCTGGGTCACGAGTGATCAGGAGTCTGGGTCACGAAGGGTCAGGAGTCTGGGTCACGAGTGATCAGGGGTCTGGGTCACGAGTGATCAAGGGTCTGGGTCACGTGTTATCAGAAATCTGGGTCACGAGTGATCAGGGGTCTGGGTCACGAGTGATCAGGGGTCTGGGTCACGTGTTATCAGAAATCTGGGTCACGAGTGATCAGGGGTCTGGGTCACGAGTGATCAGGGGTCTGGGTCACGAGTGATCAGGAGTCTGGGTCACGAAGGGTCAGGAGTCTGGGTCACGAGTGATCAGGGGTCTGGGTCACGAGTGATCAAGGGTCTGGGTCACGAGTGATCAAGGGTCTGGGTCACGAGTGATCAGGAGTCTGGGTCACGAGTGATCATAAATCTGGGTCACGAGTGATCAGGGGTCTGGGTCACGAGTGATCAAGGGTCTGGGTCACGAGTGATCAGGGGTCTGGGTCACGTGTTATCAGAAATCTGGGTCACGAGTGATCAGGGGTCTGGGTCACGTGTTATCAGAAATCTGGGTCACGAGTGATCAGGGGTCTGGGTCACGAGTGATCAGGGGTCTGGGTCACGAGTGATCAGGAGTCTGGGTCACGAAGGGTCAGGAGTCTGGGTCACGAGTGATCAGGGGTCTGGGTCACGAGTGATCAAGGGTCTGGGTCACGTGTTATCAGAAATCTGGGTCACGAGTGATCAGGGGTCTGGGTCACGAGTGATCAAGGGTCTGGGTCACGAGTGATCAAGGGTCTGGGTCACGAGTGATCAGGAGTCTGGGTCACGAGTGATCAGGAGTCTGGGTCACGAGTGATCAGGAGTCTGGTTCAAAGGGTCAGGGCTATCCAGGAGTAGATATAATTAGTTGAATATTTCAAATGAAAAAAATCGAAATCATTTTAATATTTCTGTTATCAAATGCAAAAAATGCCGTCTCATAGCGTTTAGCTTTGAATATCAGCGTGTATATTTCAACATGATTAATGATCAGTTTTGCATTTGCATACGTGCAATATATACACACACACACACTAATTCTCAATGACAGTACAAACTGTAAGCATAAAGTTTGATGGGAGATACAGCATAAAATATATCCCTTGAAGAATCAGGGATGGGGTAGCAGCCAGATGGAGCATCAGGGATGGGGTAGCGGCCAGATGGAGCATCGGGGATGGGGTAGCGGCCAGATGGAGCATCGGGGATGGGGTAGCGGCCAGATGGAGGATCAGGGATGGGGTAGCAGCCAGATGGAGGATCAGGGATGGGGTAGCAGCCAGATGGAGCATCAGGGATAGGGTAGCAGCCAGATGGAGCATCAGGGATAGGGTAGCGGCCAGATGGAGCATCAGAGATAGGGTAGCGGCCAGATGGAGGATCAGGGATAGGGTAGCGGCCAGATGGAGGATCAGGGATGGGGTAGCGGCCAGATGGAGCATCAGGGATAGGGTAGCAGCCAGATAGAGCATCAGGGATAGGGTAGCAGCCAGATGGAGCATCAGGGATAGGGTAGCGGCCAGATGGAGGATGGGGTGGGGTAGCGGCCAGATGGAGGATGGGGTGGGGTAACCACCAATCCCCTGAAGCAAGGCTCATCCCTTTAGCCCAGATTTGGGCCCTCCCGACGCCCCAGTCAACTTTTTCGCGGAGGCGGCCCGCTTGGCGGCGCGCGCCACATCGGCCTTGATGAAGTCCCGATCCTGACGCCAGGCGTCCAGAAACTCGCCGTCATCGTCCAGCTTGGGCCGGGCGGCGAAGAAGTCCAGGCCGAGCTGCACCCCGGCACGCAGAGGATGGAACTCGGCATTGGAGGCTGCCGGAGGTCGCTGCAGCTGACGCTGCCAACCGGTCGCCGCCGCTGTCCCGTCGTTGTCCTCCTCCTCTCCAAGCCGACCGCCAGTTTGGGGAAATTCAACATCGGCAGATTCGACAATTTCGGCGTCCAAATCCAGATCGTCCTCGCCGAAGTCAAAGGCGAATGCGAACTTGGACCCGCCAGGTTCGTCGGGCCTGTTGATATCCAAGCCGGTTACTAGACCGTTGCTATGGACGCCAGATCCGTTGCTAGGGTTGTTGTTATTGCTGCTCTCACTACTATGCTTTTTGCTGTTAATTCGGCGCCGTTTTCGGCTGACATCATCAGCATCTGCCGCAGGCGCAGACGGCAGCTTGGACTTGTCTGTGGTGGCAGGCATGAATCCATTGAGTCAAAATTTCTCATTAATAATTGTTTTATTAAAGTATTAAAGTAAATTAAAGTACACAGAACTACTATTCTATACAATATTATTACTAGTGTTCCATTGTAGCTACGGCTAGATGGGCTACGGCTACAGGATCTTACAGCAAATATGGTAAAAATAGGTAGGTGTCTACGGCAACACTACAGATATGCCTATGGTAGATAGCTGCTCTTACAACTACGACTACGGAAATATGGTAGTTGTTGTCACATTCTGTAGTGTTGTGCCCAGGTGCACTTGCACCAATGAGCAATCTCTGGCTCTCAGTCAAGTGTGTCAGGCACTGCACTTCCACCCCTCCCGGCCGCATGCCTGCACGAAACCACCCCCATTCTGTTTGTGTCAACCCCCCCATTCTGTCTGCGTCAACCCCCCCCATTCTGTCTGTGTCAACCCCCCTCCAGTTGCACCCACCCCACTGTCTGTTAGGCCAGCTGGCTTTGGCTGGCTGCAGCTCCAGTGTGCCCCTTCGCTCGCCCTGTGATTGGCTGGTGGTCCAGCCAATCGGTTTGTATTCTTTCCCCCTTCCAATTGCAACCCTGACTTTGTAACTTTTATAAGACAATTGTAATTTTGGCTAGCTGGGCCTGGTGTAGGCATTCCAATTACGGGATCCCGGGATTTAGCCTCAAAACATGGGATTTCAATCCTGGGATTTTTTGGGACTTGAAATTTAAGGATTTATGATCCTTGGGTTGGGATTACAATAGTGCAGGATTGGGATCCCGGGATTGTTTTGGGATTCAAACTGATTTTAATTCTCTTTTTTTCAACTAATTGTGTAAAATTTGAAAAAAAGGTTCTACTTTAAAAATATGAAATAATACTACTGCAGCCTGCATGTCTGTATCAAAATCATACATAAAAAGTAGCAAAATTTGTTAGAGCAGTTTGTTAAGCAGAAATTTAATTTTTTTTTGTTTTTGTAAGGTGTA
Source organism: Macrostomum lignano (assembly GCA_002269645.1). Classification (NCBI taxonomy): domain Eukaryota; kingdom Metazoa; phylum Platyhelminthes; family Macrostomidae; genus Macrostomum; species Macrostomum lignano. The sequence goes on along the minus strand of NIVC01002579.1, from coordinate 98,099 downwards.
ATTTAATTTCACATGTTCCTCAGGCTCAGTTGCCTGATGTCTAACACTGTAATGTGGCATTAAACATGACATTCACTTTGATAATTTACATTGATATTGCATAGCTTAGCTAGCTATATAACCTATATTAAAGCAAGTTATTATTGTTGTAATCAATTATTATCAATTATCTTTTATGGATAAATATTATTTATTATTATTAAACAATTTTCTATTTTTACTTGTACAATAACTAAGCAAAGAGAAGTTTATTGTATAAATATACCAGTTTGGACCATTAGCTATCATTATAAATATCATAATTATACTTTGTGGTTGTGGTGGAAGCTGGATACAGATGTTTCAATACATTTGATATTGGGATCCCGGGATCCTAGGATTTTTTTTAACTTTGAAGCGGGATCCCGGGATTACTCTCAGTCGGGATTTTCTGGGATTAGTGATCCCAGGATTTTAAACCATTGGGATTTCAAGATTTTTCAATCCTGGGATTGTAAATTGTCGGGATTTTGGAATCCCTAGCCTAGTATAGCAATACCCCAGGGCTCAACCAGCTAGCATAAATATAAATGTATGCAGGAGTGGTGGTAGGGGAGGCATCTTTTTGGTTGAATTGTGCAAGACATAGCCATAAGTGATGCCATCTTTAGCTTATTCACTGTGATAATCAGAGTCACCATCAATAGTCATAATAATAATAATACACATCTCTTGGCTAAGAAATTGCTTATTGCTCATTGCTAAAAGGATTAAATATAAAAACATGCCTTTTTATATATGTCAAACAGACATTTTGACTTGAAGTGAATTGTAAAAATGCTAGAGAAAAAACTGACTGACTGAATTCTAATAAAGATTATATCCAGTGCTAGGCAAGTTTATCAATTTTTTTAACTCGTTAAAAGTTAAAAAGTTAATTTAATTGCTCCAAAATAATTAATTGTAACTAGTTAATTATTTAACTTTTGCCCAAACTTTAACTTCTGAAAAGTTAAAAGTTAAAGTTAATAATTCCCTAACAGAAAAAGTGACATTTTCATGGACATGTGTTCGGTGTGTTTTTTAAATTTCAGGTTGGTGCGGCGCGGCTGTGGCCAGGTCGCGGCGCACTGGGGAGCTTGTCAGGGAATACTCCCCTGGGAATTAGACCGGGGACCCTGGGGAGAAAAAAAGCATTTTTAACTAAATTTTTGCCATTTAAATAAGAAAATATTCACAGAAAGCTGATTGAAACTCTGTCTATGCTTTTTTACCATAAAACTGCTTATTTTAATGTATTATTTCAAACACAACACAAATTTGAATGGGGGGGTTCATAAGACCCAAATTTCACAACGCCGAAACACCATACTTCACAAGACTGAAACTTCATAAGACCAAAATTTCACATTGTAGAAAACTTTACAATAAGGATTGTATTGCATGCAGAATTTTTGGCGTTGTGAAATTTCGGTCTTATGAAATTAGCGACCCGTTTGAATGTTTTTTTTTCACTATGAGTCTTTCAATCAAGCAAATTGAATGTACGAGCATAGAAACCTGTCAGGAAAAAGAAGCCTTACTGACTATTGTGTTGGTCTACGTTGATGGCTTGACACATTTGACGCAGACACAGCGCCATATCCTGTGTCAGTCACTGACGCATAGGGGGGTGTCATACAATCACAAAATACTCCGTATTAGACAGACAAAATGGTGATTTACATGTATCTGCAAGAAATTAAAATTCCAATTATAAAAACAGTCTCATTCATTAATTATCCTCTCACGAGTGCAGCTGCTGAGTATGCATTTTCTGCCTCTGGAGTCTGGACCCTTTCTGATAAAGGTGCGGACACGATTTGGTGATGCCATGTTGTCAAATACAGTTTTAAACAAACATTGCTTAAAGTTTTTACCCTTGCGCCTTGAATATGTAGTCCATCCAAAGCTTTAATCAAAGTTTAAAAAATGCCACTTTGTGACTTATAAAGATCTAAGTTATCGGCCGTTTTTTACTTATTTTTTTCCCCGGGGTTCCCAGGGAATGACAGTAAATTCCCCAGGTCCCCAATAAGAAAATTCCCTGGGGAATCGACATCCCTATGTACAACGATAACTTCTAGTAGTCCTTGGGTAGAATATCAATAGATAATAGTTGAAGATTCCAGAATCTTCCGGAATATTCTATACATTATAACTTGTAACTGAAATATATACATGTAATAGTTTGTGACGCATTAAATAATGCTTAGAAAGGCAAAGTTATTTTATGTATGTATTAATTTTACTTTTTAATGGCATACAAGCTGTTGAAACCCGCGGATTTTGAACCCGGGGAACTACATTTCCCGGAATTATTAACTTTTGTCATTTAACTTTAACTTACAGAAAAAAATTAATGATTTTTGTTAACTAGTTAATACATAAAAAATTTAACGAAAATTTAACGATTTTTTAAAAAATTTAACTAGTTAATTAACTAGTTAAACAATTAACTAGTTAATGCCCAGCACTGATTATAGGGTTATTCCATGATAGGGTCATCAAAGGTATAGAAATTTTTTTAAAAAATTATTTGCAAATGTGAATTTTTCATTTTGCATATAATTATGTATAGTTTCATTTTTATGTAGTTTCATACACATTTATCTACCTCTAGGTATATATATTTTGTTTTGATCATGGTACCCTTACAAGATTTTAAATGTCCCGCGGGACATTATAAAAAGTTTAATCTAGTTTTCAATAAGAAAAAAAGTTAATCAACATAATGCATCAAGTGCATAAATAATAAAAATCTTTCTTTCTTATATCTAAAGACTGAAATTATAAAATTTTATGATCTAATATAGTTCTATCTATCATAATTTTTTATTTCAAAAAGTTTGACTTCCCTTTTTTAAGTGTTAAAAACGACCATCATTTTTTTTTTACAAAAAGTTGTTGTACTAATTTTCAAGAGGTTTATAAGTTGATAATTTTTTGCTAAAATATTTTCTGAGCCTATATTTAAGTTTATAGTCATTTTTGTTAGTTTATGATAAGTGTAACATGCTAAAAAAACCCTGCAAAGTTACCTAACAACCATCATTTTCTGGTATTCTGAAATTTGTTGATCTTCATAAAACCTGAATTACTATCATTTATTCCTAAATTTTATACAAAAAACTGAATTTACTGATATTCTAAAATCATGTATTTTTTAATGTGAATTACTTATTCAATTTCTCTTTCAAAGTTTTTACAGTTTTGATTGTAAAGAAAAATATAGTGGAATTCAAGTCTTTTATTAAAAATGTATACTGTCAATTACTTGTTTGATACCTTAAAATCATTTTCAACCTGCACTATTAAAAAGGTTGTTCCAATTACTAACCATGCACCTAGAACTCTCCACTTTAGTTTGCAATGCACCTTAACACATGCCCCAATCTTCAGCATAAGTAGTCTAACTAGACTCAAGTTTTTACTATCCATTGGTGCTACTGCTTATTGCCTAACAAATAATCTGTATTTGCCTTTGGTTTTGTTAATTGTTATATTCTATTCTTTGAATTCTTGAATAGATTAGGACTGTCCATCTTTATGATCATATGTTGAGTTGTGCAATCATGAAGTGATGTTTTTGTTGAAGGTGCATAAGTACATTTGATCTGAAATGTGAAACAGGTATAATAAATTTTATGGTTAGACAAGCAAGTTATAGTTTTTATATGAACAACTATGGATTATAAACAATCTTTTAACCAAGATTGTATCTAAAAATAGAGAATCCTAATACACTTTTTAAAACTGAAGGTCGTTTTTTTGAAACAAACGACCGTCAGTCAACGACCGTCATTTAAGAAAAAATGTGCAACACAGTTAAAGTTATCTACTAAAATGTAATAATTGTTTGTAACCATTCATCTAGCTATTGTTTACTACAATTAATGATCAATTGAGACAAAAACTTGCCTGATTCGCAGGAATCTTAAACTTAAGTTATAAAGTTAGATACATAAACTTTCACCAAAAACAACCGTCATCAAAAGTTTCTCTCTGCTAAATCAACACAGTAAGACAAATGACTTTAAAATGTATCTCATCTTAATCTAGAGGTCACGCCCATAAATATAGAACTCACAAAGTCTCAATTTAGTTTGTCTTTTGTATGATTACTGATTAATATTTTCTCCAACCCAACGACCGTCATCTCGTGGAATTACCCTATATCACAACAGGCTTTTAATATATAAGCCAAGCCTTATTGGCTAAATTGAGGGTCTAATCAATTTCATGAAAGGCAGTGCTTATCCCTATGGTACCGTAGGAATAATTTCTATCTTATTCCAACAGTACTGTGAGAATAATTTTCTGCTTATCTGCATGGCACACTGACGAGATAGCTGTCCCATCTTCTACATATGCGGATATGCTGTGGGAATAATTTAGTTTAGTACTTACGGTTTGAGTGCAGTATAACAACATAACTTTGTTTGACAATTTGTTTAATAGAAATAAAGATTTAATGGCCTTTTATGCAAAAAATGCTAGTCGTGGTGTTGATCTAGATCAATAGCTTCTTAGTATCCTCAATTCAAATTCCCTTTCAAAAAGCTATAAACTATTCACATTAATAGCATTATATATGTAGAAAATATGGCAGTTATCTCGTCAGTGTGCCATGCGGATAAGCAGAAAATTATTCCCATGGCATATGTAGAAGATAGGGTAGCTATCTTGTCAGTGTGCCATGCAGATATGCAGAAAATTATTCCCACAGTACTGTTGGAATAAGACAAATACTGTGCTATGTGGATAAGCATTGCCTTCATGAAAATTGGTTGAGCTATTTTTCTGGAGTCAATTACATATATACTTAACCAAATTAGATAGATACAACTCATTCTTAGCATATAGGATAGGCCCTACAATACAATTATGCCCATATCAACAAAATAATAAATAATTTGTAGGCATAACTGTGCTATTTCTTTTCATTTGTTTCTATTTTCATTTTCATTTTCATTTCTTTGTTGATTTATAAATTTTTGTAAAACTTTAGCCACCATATATTTTTTAAATGTAAGCCATAGGGTGTACTGAAAAAAGGTTTGAGAAAATTATTTAAGCCAATTAAGTCAAAGGCAACAGTTGAGTTGATTTTTCATAGCAATGATAATGCTGAAGATGCAACATTTACTAAAGCAATTTATAAGCTAATAAATGTAATTGTAAAATGGAAAGCTTCAGATTTCCTGGGTTTACTTCTAAACGTCAGTTCGAAAAAATGTAACCAACAAGTCCCAGTCACTATACACCCAAGTGCTATAGGCTCGTTGATTCCTGTAAACTACTTGACAAGGGGCCTTTTCATATTACCAATTCCAGAACCAGAATCGGTTCGGAATTCCAAGAAAAACAGCAGTATAACTATTAAACTCTGTTAATATTTGACTGCCTTAACAACCTAACTTCGCACAATTTTTCACTTTCTTCTTGGCGATTGTCATTCAATAATAAAAACTTTATAGCACGTATCTCCCTCTAGTTATGGAGACAAAAAGTTATACTTTACAAATTGGCTCTGGTTCTGGAACCAGAGCAAGCAATATGAAAAGGCCCAAGGTGTATTTTTAAAATAATGCACGTGCACTGTGATTAAAACAAATTTAGTTTAGTTTAATTTTATTAAAATTTAGAAAGGAAAAATAAAGATAGCAGTCAATTAGTTACTATTGTTACTAGAAAAATACATATTTATAAAAAAATTTCTGTTAGTGCAGGACAAAATATTTTTTAAGAATAATACCTTCAAAGAGCTCTTGAGAGCAATTCTACATTTAGCTATGCATGCATCAAAGATATTTTCCATGCATCAAGTAACATATACATAAAATAAAATGTAGCTCGTATATGCGAATGAAGTCGTCCTTTGTGTTACAGTGAATTAATTGGCTTTAATCTGATCAATGATCATATATTATACTTCAAATGGTTCCACCATAAATAAAATTCTCGACGTGCCCATGGGGTCGCTTTCGCATACTATAGAAATTTCACATTGTCGAAGACAGCAAATTCATAAGCTTGAGCTTCAAAAGCCTGAAATTTCGAAATTTCCAATCGTCATATATAGTTGTTTATTGTTAAAGTTGTGAGCTAGCGAAAGTGACTAGGCTATAGCAAATGTTCGACAATGTTAATTTTTTTATTTGACTTCCTATACGATGAGACATTTCAAAATTTCCAGAATAGATACAGTTGAGGAGCTCAACTGCAGATCATTCAATGAATGGAATTGAAGTTGCATGTGGTACGTGTACAATTATGTACGTACAAATGTACACATACATATGTAGAACGCCGTTTAGTCAAGACTGAGCGAGGGCACTGCATGTCCACGACAATATCATTTATTCAGTATCATTTATTTATTCAACAATTACTTGACTGTGAGAGCATAGCCAGTGTGTAAATATAGTTCACATACAATTGCTATATTAGGTCGTATGAATAAAATGAGCAATACCTTGCGAGTTCAAGCTTAAACGCTGAGACTGAGCTACTGCTCAGGTCTGAGATTTTGCTCCGAGTCGGAGCATCTGCTCAAGGTCAGTATGAATAAAGTTGGGACTCCTAGTCAGAGTTCAGACTTTTGGTCTCAGAGCTGTAACTCCAATATTGCGATACTTTAAACCATAGACAAATGTTGTTTTCTAAGAGTATGCTACGAGTATATGCTTTGTGTTTTATGCAGAATCCTTCTTTCTGTTTTCCCCTTGTGGCTTCTTTATAATCGGTTAAGTCTGTGCATCAAATCACGAATGTAGCCGGCATCAGCGCACCGCCTCTTGTCTCTGTGCTGCCGTTCAGAAAGCGCGTGGCCAGATACTGCACGTTGGTGCGAGAAAATCGGTAGAGTCGACCATACTCCGTGTCTCTAGTCAAGTCGGAAGATCGGCGCTCCGGATAAAACTTCCGTCGAGCGGGAGCACGTGCAGCAAAGAACTCAGCCATACTGCCAAAGAACTCAGTCAAAGAACATCAGCAACTAGAAAGCGTTAGTTACAGCAACCAGTAGAGTATAGATGGCTGAGGCAGGCAGAGGGCTGCCTCAACATTTTGTGAGTTGCAGCTCAGAAAAGATTGTCTATGGCCCGAGTTTATTCATACAGACCGGAGAGTTTGCTCAGCCCCGGATTTTTTCGCTGACACTCGGAGCAACAACTTTCAAGTCAAAACTCATGAGCTGTTGCTCGGAAGTCACTGCTCCGTTTTTTCATACTGACTTGAGATTTTGTGCGAGTCTGAGCAATTGCTCATTTTATTCATACGGCCTATTGGAATCGAGGAGGAGGGCTCGAGCTAATTTATTTGAAATTAAATTGAAAATCAAGTTGTTCGTCATGATTCGTCAAATTTCTTATAATGTAATTCATCTACAGGTTATACTTTAGTTCATTCAGCCGCTTTTCATCTATTAGGCGTAGGGAAAGATATAAATACTACTGTAGAGCCGCCCGTACAGCAATCCGACTTCGGGTAAACGTCGACGGACGTCGGAATGTTGCTCAGGCTTAATTGGACGCAGATGCAAAGTTATACGCGCGTAAATAATTAAAAACGGCTGCAAACATGTACATTTGCATGTTAATTTTCTCAAAACGCCATATGGATTAAGTCCAAGTCCTAGGGTGCCGCTTTCGACTGCTTTATCTCCAATGCCCGGGAATTCGGCGGGGTTTTGGCCACATCGTAGGCGCTCAGCCGGCTTATAATTGTCTCGAGCTCTGCTTTGGTGACGCCCGGCTTTCCCTGACTGCCACCGTTCGAGCCCCGATAGAAATCGTAGCGATTCTGTCCCAGCTCGTGTCGACCGACCCGCGACTCCACGGGCCAGCGGCTGAAGTCGCACTGCTGCAGCCGGTTGAAAATCTCTCGAGCCTCGGCTTCGCTCACTGTCCGGTGGCTGTGCTTTGGCTGCTGCTGGTTGTCATTTCGACGAACGTCCTGGCGTAGGCGCTGAACTATGGCGTCAACATCGGCTGCTGAACGCTTTTGCTGCTGCTGCTGCTGCTGGTCCTGAGATGATGACTCATCTTCTACATGATAGTCGTACCTGTGAAATTTACATGCAGGCTATCGGACGATTTTGACATAATTTAGTGCAGCTGCATATAAGCTGTGATCATTGAAGCATGTGAAAGTATTCACAGCAAATTGTGGCGCCAGAATCCATAAATTTCAGGCGCTCTAAGCACAACACTGACCCAACTATCTAACGCTCTAAGCACAACACTGACCCAACTATCTAACGCTCTAAGCACAACACTGACCCAACTATCTAACGCTCTAAGCACAACACTGACCCAACTATCTAACGCTCTAAGCACAACACTGACCCAACTATCTAACACTCTAAGCACAACACTGACCCAACTATCTAACGCTCTAAGCACAACACTGACCCAACTATCTAACGCTCTAAGCACAACACTGACCCAACTATCTAACGCTCTAAGCACAACACTGACCCAACTATCTAACGCTCTAAGCACAACACTGACCCAACTATCTAACGCTCTAAGCACAACACTGACCCAACTATCTAACACTCTAAGCACAACACTGACCCAACTATCTAACGCTCTAAGCACAACACTGACCCAACTATCTAACGCTCCAAGCACAATACTGAGACAACAATCTACTTAATAAGTTGATTTGCTGTTCTACATAATCCTAACCAAACTACGAGTATTTAACGCTCCCAAACTCAACTCGGGCCCAACCCAAGCTATGACCCTATCGGAACTCCATCCTTAACCCAGCAATCTGCAAAGCCGATGCTGCACCACCTGCACCCTAGATGATAGCGCCACTGCCAAATCGCACCTGCCAAACTGAAGCTGTCGTCGATGCTTCCTGGATTCTGGCGGACTCTTCTTGTCGCTGCTCAGCCTCTCGTACACTGACATGACGGCTAAAGGAAATTCAAATTGAGCTCTTGGACAAAAAACGTTTTTGTTTTATAGCCGTTTTTGCGTAGTCCATCTTGAAATAAGATTGCCTGAGACTTGAGACCCCCATTGGTGCTAATTACTCAAACTGTGTGGTTAAAAAAGTTTTCTATGTAGTCTGGTGTATGGCTTCACCATGCACCGAGTTTCTGTGTGTGTGCTCAACAGTCCTCAAACTGCGCACTGAAGTGTCTAGCAATTATTTGCCTATCGTTCTCCACTGCTCACTTCAAAAGCAGCCTTCAAACGGGGGGCTGCCACAACGACTACCACAAAGATCGAGTGAGTTCGTGCAAAAGGCTACCCGAACTCGGGTACAGAAGGCAGAAGACTCAAACCCTCTCGTTGCATCGGGCATCGTTAAGCACGAATTTAATGAACTGCCTGCATGGCGAATAAGTGAACTGGCTTGGCTTTTGAGCAGCAGAGCACTAAATGCCGGCCTCTATAAAATAATTATTATGGCTCTATCATGCACTATTATGCAACTTTTTAGGCTTTTAAACTCATGCGACTGCATTGGGCTTCAAAATGCACTTTTATCTAGTAAGCTAAGAACTTACGAGCTAGTAACAGACAAATGAGAACTGTCCATTCTGGACAACTGGACAAACAATTGAATTAGTTATTTTTGTTCCCCGGGGTTGGTCTGCGATCGGTGAGTGCTTGCTTGAGCAGAGTTCGGGTGGAGCTTGACTGGTGCAACGGGTAGCAACTACAGGTGAGTTGCCTGTTCACAGATGCCATTCAGACTATATGCAGCTAAAAACCCACTTTTTACGAAAATCGAAATTCTCTTAATTAATCATGATAAAGGAAAAGAGTGGAGAAATTACAATTACATTGTGAATGGCTAATGAAACAGTAATTGAAATTGCAATGCAAATCAATTTAAAAAATTACAGAACAGCGGGGGGGGCACTATGATAATAACAAATAGTCAATATCTCAATAAATGAATAATGAAAATTAATCTAGGAACTCAGGGTGCAGCATAACCTAGAATTATCGGTTCGGTGGTTATAGTGACAAAAGAATTATGTCAATATATAATAAATATTGTTGGATGTTGAGGTATTAACGATGTGTGATGTACATGCAGCTGCTATTTATAGAGAAGCCAATGACTTCAAAGCATTGAGTCATGTAAATCGAATGACCGGGGCCAAGCATATACACAATATATAGTGATAAATGGATAGATTGATAGATGTAAAGACAGCAATAATATTTCCATTAATTTTCATTCTGAGTGTGAGTGTTTTAAGATGAGGTTTTAGGGTAGTGGTCTTTGGGGTGGCGGTCTATGGGATGGTAGTCTATAGGGTGGCGTTTTATGGGATGCCGGTCTATTGGGTGGCGGTCTATAGGGTGGCGGTCTATGAGGTGGCAGTCGATGGGGTGGCGGTCTATGGGGTGGCGGTCTATAGGGTGGCGGTCTATTAGGTGGCAGTCGATGGGGTGGCGGTCTATGAGGTGGCGGTCTATGGGGTGGCGGTCGATGGGGTGGCGGTCGATGGGGTGGCGGTCTATGGGGTGGCGGTCTATGGGGTGGTGGTCTATGGGGTGGCGGTCTATGGGGTGGCGGTCTATGGGGTGGCGGTCTATGGGGTGGCGGTCTATGGGGTGGCGGTCGATGGGGTGGCGGTCTTTGGACTGGCGGTTTTTGGGTGCTTATTTACAAAGGCAATTCGTAAGTACTTTAGCGATGTAAATCCTCATTCGCACTGCCTCAGCTACTTTGAACAATCCATCGCTAAGAAATAAGTAAAGATTAATCTCAATCAGTCACACTCTGCACGTGTCCTCTCTGACCAGCTGTCGCGACTCGCTCGCACCTCGCGATCTGGCCTCCAGGCCGATGCCGCTGCTGGCCTCATCTCGCTGGCCGCACCCGAAGCAGCAGGAGAACAGCTCGGCCGCCTCCCTGCGGAACAGCGGATTCCCGACGCAGTAGAGCAGAAAGTTGCAGCAGTGATTGGCGAACTGCAGCATCAGCAAGGCTGTCCAGACCACCCTGTATGAGTAGTAGTCGCTCTCTGACAGACTGTCCGACTGGGGATGCGGGCCGCCCAGGCAGGTAAGGTAGAGCTTCACTGGCGATGTCAAAGCAACGAATGCGAAGCTGGTGAGCAGCAGCATGACGGTGGTTCGGTAGTTGGCCAGCTTGGACTGGCCGGAGCCGAGCATTGAGTCCCGGCGTACGGCCCTCAGCTTAACTAAAATGCACGCATTGCAGCCCAGAATGATTAGGAACGGTCCAAAAGCGGTGAGCGCCAGGTCTATCTGAGGGAACACTCGCTCGACAAAGTACTGATAGTCCTCGGAGTTCTCGCAAGATCTGCGCCAGCCCAGTGGCGCTGTGGAGTTCACGACTAGATGCCGGGTGACCAGAAAGTGCAAATTGCAGCCTACAAGGCAGACGAATCCTGTGGACATGATGATTGCCAGTCCGCGTCTAGACACTAGGAACGCTCGCGCCCAGTTGCCAGGGGAGATGCACACAGCGGCGAATCGCTCCACGGCTACTAGAGCTACCAACCAGGAGGCCACCATCAGGCTGAGGTAGAGTGACAGTTCGTGCAGCTTGCAGCACAAGCCGCAGGTCACCTGAGGATCCAATGCGTTGCCGAAGCGACTTTTAAAGTAGGCCGCCTTGCGCAGCCAATGACGCAACGGTCCGGTAAGAAGGGCCAGAGAGTCTACGATTGCCAGGACCGAAAGTGGAAGATGCACCACCTTGTTTGTTTGGGAGTGTGGGCGTTTTTGCATTCATTTGAGCTTCACCATTGTATGATGAGCTTCACACAACAATAAAAACAGCAGAAATTGTCAGGGAAGACAGTAAAGATACAGAGAGCACTCGTCCCTGAGAAGACCCATCAGCACTCATCCCTGAAGACACAACAGCACTCGTTCCTGAAGACCCATCAGCACTCATCCCTGAAGACACAACAGCACTCGTCGTCACTGAAGACTTATCACCACTCGTCACTGAAGACCAATCAGCACTCATCCCGGAAGACGCATTAGCACTCATCCCGGAAGACGCTCTTCACTGAAGACACAACAGCACTCGTCACTGAAGACACAACAGCACTCGTTAATGAAGACCCATCAGCACTCGTCAATGAAGACTCAACAGCACTCGTCAATGAAGACTCATCACCACTCGTCACTGAAGACTCATCAGCACTCGTCACTGAAGACTCATCACCACTCGTCACTGAAGACTCATCACCACTCGTCACTGAAGACTCATCAGCACTCGTCAATGAAGACTCATCAGCACTCGTCAATGAAGACACAACAGCACTCGTCACTGAAGACACAACAGCACTCGTCACTGAAGACACAACAGCACTCGTCACTGAAGACTCATCACCACTCGTCACTGAAGACTCATCAGCACTCGTCAATGAAGACTCATCAGCACTCGTCAATGAAGACACAACAGCACTCGTCACTGAAGACACAACAGCACTCGTCACTGAAGACACAACAGCACTCGTCACTGAAGACTCATCACCACTCGTCACTGAAGACTCAACAGCATCACTGAAGACCCATCAGCACTCGTCAATGAAGACTCAACAGCATCACTGAAGACCCATCAGCACTCGTCAATGAAGACTCAACAGCATCACTGAAGACCCATCAGCACTCGTCAATGAAGACTCAACAGCATCACTGAAGACCCATCAGCACTCGTCACTAAAAGCAAACCAGCTCGGTCGCCAACCTGTGATCGCCGAATCCTGGGCCGCAGCAGCACCAGCAAGGCGCAGAAGTTGCAGGCCAGACCGCACAGGATGAGAATCGGAGGCAAGCAGCTCCACATAGCCGAATGAAGCTGTCGCTTCCACAGCCAGTCCATCGGCCGCGGTGTCTCGCTGATGTTGCCGACTTCGATGCTGTCATTGATGCTGCTAGCTTGCTCAGATATTTTTGACAGCATCGTCCGGCTAGGATTTTAAGGCATGAGTTTTTCGCAGTTAAGCACAGATTTTCCGTAGGAAATCCGGCGTTGAAATACCTGAGAAGGATCTGGATTCAACCCTGCAATGACCCTCGGACTAAGCTGACTGCAAATCAGAGATTCCAATTTCTACCCCCCCCCCCCGTGTTTGGTTTATAACTGTACAGCACTATATTGTGTGTATCCTTGAATTGGCTGTGCGTTAACAGGAGTAGCATGATTTCTTTGTTAAAATAAATAGGAATTTGTTAAAATTGACTAAAATTTACGACTTAGTGAGTTCAACTAGCATTTTGTAAGATTAATTTTCTAAACGAAACTGTCGTGGAAGTGAGGGACCCCTGGTTCGATTCCGTGAGCGGCCCGCATTCATGTGGGGCTTGTGCACACAAAAATGGGTTGGTGGGTTGTCCTACGATTCACACTCAGAAGGGCCATCCCCCCAGGACACAGAGAGTGTACATGCCTGACCTTCTGCATAATACGTACTCAAAGCCTGATTGATTTACCGCTAAACTTCCCGAACCCGAAAGAATGATCAATTGTGGCACAATGCTTCGCAGACTTTTGTGTACTCAAGCGCGTTTTTCTTCCCGGCCAGATTGACGAGAAAAAAAAGCAGAAATTTCTGTTAGCTCTTCCATTAGCGACACTTGGCTCCCGGAGTTGCTGCCTGCTTTGTTCAGCCTATAGGCAGCCAAATCATGATTTGCCAGTGCGCATTGCAGAGCACCGAGGTGATAAATGTGTCAATAATGGCTGTCTTTGTGGACTGGATAGGATGGGTATTGGGGCGAGTTTAGCAAATGGTTGTAAAATAGGTTTTTTCGATGACAGATTGGCACCGGCTGCAGACTACTTTTTGCACCTCCGTGCTCTACTAGCATGCATAGCCATTGGTATTGGCTAGATTAGCAATCCATTCTATTCCTTCATTGATGTAGGCTAGATTAGCAATCCATTCTATTCCTTCATTGATGTAGGCTAGATTAGCAATCCATTCTATTCCTTCACTGATGTAGGCTAGATTAGCAATCCATTCTATTCCTTCATTGATGTAGGCTAGATTAGCAATCCATTCTATTCCTTCATTGATGTAGGCTAGATTAGCAATCCATTCTATTCCTTCATTGATGTAGGCTAGATTAGCAATCCATTCTATTCCTTCATTGATGTAGGCTAGATTAGCAATCCATTCTATTCCTTCATTGATGTAGGCTAGATTAGCAATCCATTCTATTCCTTCACTGATGTTGGCTAGATTAGCAATCCATTCTATTCCTTCATTTGGGTAGGCTAGATTAGCAATCCATTATTTTCATTAATTGATTTAACAAAGCTCATGTGATTTTGAAAACGCAGAATTCCCAGCTCCAGAATCGCCCGAGGAAGATGTTATCCATACAAATGAGCTAATTTTATTTGTTTCCCAGGCCAGCAGCTGCAATCCCACTCCCCCCAGAGACTGGCGACACAGCCTTCGATAGATGGTGTGAGAAAAAATTCTCAGCCTATTGGAATATTAATGCGCAACAACAGATTAGCCAAGACGCGGCCCAGACCCAGCTGAGCTCAGATGGAAGCTGTAAATCACAATTTCTGTCAGCTGAACCGGGAAAACGGGGGAGGGAGAGATGAATGGGAGAAGTAGAGAGGCATCGCCGCACCCAGCGATTATCTGAATGATGCAGTTTCTGTCCCAGAATCCGCCGGGCCGAGTCGCTAATGGGTTTCCTTTGCGCTTCACTGAAACCGAATGAAATTTGAAGACAATTAGGGATCAGCTGCAGTGGCGTATATGGCATTCCATAGACCCAGATATTGCCCCAACGCGTAAATGAGTTTCTATATCCTGCTTGAAATATTTAGCAATCAATAGTTGAATTGGAAATTTTAAGAGGTAAAATTCACCTGGGTTTGAGAGAGACATTTAAATCATTAACTAGCTAGACAGACAGACAGACAGACAGACAGACAGACAGACAGACAGACAGACAGACAGACAGACAGACAGACAGACAGACAGAAAGACAGACAGACAGACAGACAGACAGACAGACAGACAGACAGACAGACAGACAGACAGACAGACAGACAGACAGACAGACAGACAGACAGACAGACAGAGAGACAGACAGACAGACAGACAGACAGACAGACAGACAGACAGACAGAAAGACAGACAGACAGACAGACAGACAGACAGACAGACAGACAGACAGACAGACAGACAGACAGACAGACAGACAGACAGACAGAGAGAGAGACAGACAGACAGACAGACAGACAGACAGACAGACAGACAGACAGACAGACAGACAGACAGAGAGAGAGACAGACAGACAGACAGACAGACAGACAGAGAGAGAGACAGACAGACAGACAGACAGACAGACAGACAGACAGACAGACAGACAGACAGACAGACAGACAGACAGACAGACAGACAGAGAGAGACAGACAGACAGACAGACAGACAGACAGACAGACAGACAGACAGACAGAGAGAGAGACAGACAGATAGACAGACAGATAGACAGACAGACAGACAGACAGAGAGAGAGACAGACAGACAGGCAGACAGGCAGACAGGCAGGCAGGCAGGCAGGCAGGCAGGCAGGCAGGCAGGCAGGCAGGCAGGCAGGCAGGCAGGCAGGCAGGCAGGCAGGCAGACAGGCAGGCAGGCAGGCAGTCAGGCACACGGAAAGTCAGAAGCAGTGAGTGACTGGTTGAGAAATGCAGCAAGGCAGCTGCAGCATCACAAAAGAGGATGGGGAGCAAACTCAGAACTTGGAAAGAATCCCAAACAGCTGCAGGTCTGCCCAGTTGAACTGTCACGGCATACAATCTGCCTCATTTTGAGGCCTCTCTCGAAGACCTCGAATAAACATAAATTTTCCAGTGCAGAATTTCTGAGGAACAAAGAATGAGTATGAGCAGGAGTTTGTACTTTTAGCCACTCTTAGAAATGACAATAAGAGTTGCCAGGCAATTTAGCTGAGTAGCTTCCATCCAGCGAGTGACCGTCCTCAGCTTTTTTATTTGTTCAACAAGGATTTCTTGCTGACAGATGGGCTGGGTCCTGGCGTAGGCCCGCATGTCTACTGCAGTTGCTGGGCAAGTCTCAAGGATGGAGATGAGATGAGCAGCCGGACACAAAGACATTACATTGCACTTAAGCCTGATGGAGCGTCCTTGAGTTGGTCGAACTTTTCTCTCGAAGTGAGGGAATTCGCGAGTAGTGGCGGCTACCACTGGCTCAGTGACTGACTATCGGGTTGGCCCCCTGTCACTGATACTCAAATTGAACTGTCAATCAGCACAGCTATCAATCAATCAGCACAGCTATCAATCAATCAGCACAGCTAACAATCAGCACAGCTAACAATCAATCAGCACAGCTAACAATCAGCACAGCTATCAATCAATCAGCACAGCTAACAATCAGCACAGCTATCAATCAATCAGCACAGCTAACAATCAATCAGCACAGCTAACAATCAGCACAGCTATCAATCAATCAGCACAGCTAACAATCAGCACAGCTAACAATCAATCAGCACAGCTATCAATCAATCAGCACAGCTAACAATCAATCAGCACAGCTAACAATCAATCAGCACAGCTAACAATCAATCAGCACAGCTAACAATCAGCACAGCTAACAATCAATCAGCACAGCTATCAATCAATCAGCACAGCTAACAATCAGCACAGCTAACAATCAATCAGCACAGCTAACAATCAGCACAGCTAACAATCAATCAGCACAGCTAACAATCAGCGCAGCTAACAATCAATCAGCACAGCTAACAATCAGCACAGCTATCAATCAATCAGCACAGCTAACAATCAATCAGCACAGCTAACAATCAGCACAGCTAACAATCAATCAGCACAGCTATCAATCAATCAGCACAGCTAACAATCAGCACAGCTATCAATCAATCAGCACAGCTAACAATAAATCAGCACAGCTAACAATCAGCACAGTCAACAATCAATCAGCACAGCTAACAATCAGCACAGCTAACAATCAATCAGCACAGCTATCAATCAATCAGCACAGCTAACAATCAATCAGCACAGCTAACAATCAGCACAGCTAACAATCAGCACAGCTATCAATCAATCAGCACAGCTAACAATCAGCGCAGCTAACAATCAATCAGCACAGCTATCAATCAGACCTGAACACCATATTAGGTGCGTGAATGAACTAAGCAAAACTATGAATGAATAACACTGTGAATACAGCAGTGAACATGGCTTAGTGCTGCTCTTACCCAGTCTCAAGCATAGCGATGAGTTGAACCGACAAATTTATTATTGAATTTTCGTGCGATTTGACAAAATCTTATATCTAGAGGAAATTCCTACACACGCATTAAAGCAGGATTTCTATCGCATACAAATATAGATGGGATAACTCTCCTTAGTAATTCCTAAGTGAAGCTGAAATTTTATTGGCTTAAGCAATTTAAAGGGATTTTAGTTGCAAAGAAAAAATTGTCTTCGTTCAAACTACTATTAGTAGATTACATGACATTTACGTCCACTCGATTTTCTTAGAAATGAAATAGGGGTTGTAGCCTAGTGGTTAGTCGTGGGGCGTCGGAATCACGACTTAAAGCTTGGGGGTTCGATTCTCGATCCCACTGGAACAATTTGTATCCTTGAGCAAGACAATTACATGTAGCTCTGCAGTGCTTCCCAGCTATAAAATTGGTGCGCTTAGCATTCTCTCGAGAATGCGCAGGGTTTCGGGCCATAGACTGGGTTTCGCTCTTTTTAGATCATCGCCGGAAAATTAACGAAATTACCGAAAAATTAACCATAGACTATTGATTGATTCTTTACCATGCCTTTTCAAAGTGCATCTGACAGAGCAGAAGAGTTGACTAGAAATCCGTCAACAATCATAGTTCATACAAAAGGGTACAATAACGACATGGACAGATTTTTCCAATTTAAAATCCATTTAGACAACACAACTTTATTTTGAGCATTGCGGCTCTCAAAAATCAATTAGTTTTTCAATTCTTTTTCTTAACACACTTGCTTCATTCATTTGCAATTTGGAGTCCAGAGTGCCAGACATTGCAAGAATCGAGTGCTTTCTGAGTCCAGAGTGCCAGACATTGCAAGAATCGAGTGCTTTCTGAGTCCAGAGTGCCAGACATTGCAAGAATCGAGTGCTTTCTGAGTCCAGAGTGCCAGACATTGCAAGAATCGAGTGCTTTCTGAGTCCAGAGTGCCAGACATTGCAAGAATCGAGTGCTTTCTGAGTCCAGAGTGCCAGACATTGCAAGAATCGAGTGCTTTCTGAGTCCAGAGTGCCAGACATTGCAAGAATCGAGTGCTTTCTGAGTCCAGAGTGCCAGACATTGCAAGAATCGAGTGCTTTCTGAGTCCAGAGTGCCAGACATTGCAAGAATCGAGTGCTTTCTGAGTCCAGAGTGCCAGACATTGCAAGAATCGAGTGCTTTCTGAGTCCAGAGTGCCAGACATTGCAAGAATCGAGTGCTTTCTGAGTCCAGAGTGCCAGACATTGCAAGAATCGAGTGCTTTCTGAGTCCAGAGTGCCAGACATTGCAAGAATCGAGTGCTTTCTGAGTCCAGAGTGCCAGACATTGCAAGAATCGAGTGCTTTCTGAGTCCAGAGTGCCAGACATTGCAAGAATCGAGTGCTTTCTGAGTCCAGAGTGCCAGACATTGCAAGAATCGAGTGCTTTCTGAGTCCAGAGTGCCAGACATTGCAAGAATCGAGTGCTTTCTGAGTCCAGAGTGCCAGACATTGCAAGAATCGAGTGCTTTCTGAGTCCAGAGTGCCAGACATTGCAAGAATCGAGTGCTTTCTGAGTCCAGAGTGCCAGACATTGCAAGAATTGAGTGCTTTCTGAGTCCAGAGTGCCAGACATTGCAAGAATTGAGTGCTTTCTGAGTCCAGAGTGCCAGACATTGCAAGAATTGAGTGCTTTCTGAGTCCAGAGTGCCAGACATTGCAAGAATCGAGTGCTTTCTGAGTCCAGAGTGCCAGACATTGCAAGAATCGAGTGCTTTCTGAGTCCAGAGTGCCAGACATTGCAAGAATCGAGTGCTTTCTGAGTCCAGAGTGCCAGACATTGCAAGAATCGAGTGCTTTCTGAGTCCAGAGTGCCAGACATTGCAAGAATCGAGTGCTTTCTGAGTCCAGAGTGCCAGACATTGCAAGAATCGAGTGCTTTCTGAGTCCAGAGTGCCAGACATTGCAAGAATCGAGTGCTTTCTGAGTCCAGAGTGCCAGACATTGCAAGAATCGAGTGCTTTCTGAGTCCAGAGTGCCAGACATTGCAAGAATCGAGTGCTTTCTGAGTCCAGAGTGCCAGACATTGCAAGAATCGAGTGCTTTCTGAGTCCAGAGTGCCAGACATTGCAAGAATCGAGTGCTTTCTGAGTCCAGAGTGCCAGACATTGCAAGAATCGAGTGCTTTCTGAGTCCAGAGTGCCAGACATTGCAAGAATCGAGTGCTTTCTGAGTCCAGAGTGCCAGACATTGCAAGAATCGAGTGCTTTCTGAGTCCAGAGTGCCAGACATTGCAAGAATCGAGTGCTTTCTGAGTCCAGAGTGCCAGACATTGCAAGAATCGAGTGCTTTCTGAGTCCAGAGTGCCAGACATTGCAAGAATCGAGTGCTTTCTGAGTCCAGAGTGCCAGACATTGCAAGAATCGAGTGCTTTCTGAGTCCAGAGTGCCAGACATTGCAAGAATTGAGTGCTTTCTGAGTCCAGAGTGCCAGACATTGCAAGAATCGAGTGCTTTCTGAGTCCAGAGTGCCAGACATTGCAAGAATCGAGTGCTTTCTGAGTCCAGAGTGCCAGACATTGCAAGAATCGAGTGCTTTCTGAGTCCAGAGTGCCAGACATTGCAAGAATCGAGTGCTTTCTGAGTCCAGAGTGCCAGACATTGCAAGAATCGAGTGCTTTCTGAGTCCAGAGTGCCAGACATTGCAAGAATCGAGTGCTTTCTGAGTCCAGAGTGCCAGACATTGCAAGAATCGAGTGCTTTCTGAGTCCAGAGTGCCAGACATTGCAAGAATCGAGTGCTTTCTGAGTCCAGAGTGCCAGACATTGCAAGAATCGAGTGCTTTCTGAGTCCAGAGTGCCAGACATTGCAAGAATCGAGTGCTTTCTGAGTCCAGAGTGCCAGACATTGCAAGAATCGAGTGCTTTCTGAGTCCAGAGTGCCAGACATTGCAAGAATCGAGTGCTTTCTGAGTCCAGAGTGCCAGACATTGCAAGAATCGAGTGCTTTCTGAGTCCAGAGTGCCAGACATTGCAAGAATCGAGTGCTTTCTGAGTCCAGAGTGCCAGACATTGCAAGAATCGAGTGCTTTCTGAGTCCAGAGTGCCAGACATTGCAAGAATCGAGTGCTTTCTGAGTCCAGAGTGCCAGACATTGCAAGAATCGAGTGCTTTCTGAGTCCAGAGTGCCAGACATTGCAAGAATCGAGTGCTTTCTGAGTCCAGAGTGCCAGACATTGCAAGAATCGAGTGCTTTCTGAGTCCAGAGTGCCAGACATTGCAAGAATCGAGTGCTTTCTGAGTCCAGAGTGCCAGACATTGCAAGAATTGAGTGCTTTCTGAGTCCAGAGTGCCAGACATTGCAAGAATTGAGTGCTTTCTGAGTCCAGAGTGCCAGACATTGCAAGAATGAGTGCTTTCTGAGTCCAGAGTGCCAGACATTGCAAGAATGAGTGCTTTCTGAGTCCAGAGTGCCAGACATTGCAAGAATCGAGTGCTTTCTGAGTCCAGAGTGCCAGACATTGCAAGAATCGAGTGCTTTCTGAGTCCAGAGTGCCAGACATTGCAAGAATCGAGTGCTTTCTGAGTCCAGAGTGCCAGACATTGCAAGAATCGAGTGCTTTCTGAGTCCAGAGTGCCAGACATTGCAAGAATCGAGTGCTTTCTGAGTCCAGAGTGCCAGACATTGCAAGAATCGAGTGCTTTCTGAGTCCAGAGTGCCAGACATTGCAAGAATCGAGTGCTTTCTGAGTCCAGAGTGCCAGACATTGCAAGAATCGAGTGCTTTCTGAGTCCAGAGTGCCAGACATTGCAAGAATCGAGTGCTTTCTGAGTCCAGAGTGCCAGACATTGCAAGAATCGAGTGCTTTCTGAGTCCAGAGTGCCAGACATTGCAAGAATCGAGTGCTTTCTGAGTCCAGAGTGCCAGACATTGCAAGAATCGAGTGCTTTCTGAGTCCAGAGTGCCAGACATTGCAAGAATCGAGTGCTTTCTGAGTCCAGAGTGCCAGACATTGCAAGAATCGAGTGCTTTCTGAGTCCAGAGTGCCAGACATTGCAAGAATCGAGTGCTTTCTGAGTCCAGAGTGCCAGACATTGCAAGAATCGAGTGCTTTCTGAGTCCAGAGTGCCAGACATTGCAAGAATCGAGTGCTTTCTGAGTCCAGAGTGCCAGACATTGCAAGAATCGAGTGCTTTCTGAGTCCAGAGTGCCAGACATTGCAAGAATCGAGTGCTTTCTGAGTCCAGAGTGCCAGACATTGCAAGAATCGAGTGCTTTCTGAGTCCAGAGTGCCAGACATTGCAAGAATCGAGTGCTTTCTGAGTCCAGAGTGCCAGACATTGCAAGAATCGAGTGCTTTCTGAGTCCAGAGTGCCAGACATTGCAAGAATCGAGTGCTTTCTGAGTCCAGAGTGCCAGACATTGCAAGAATCGAGTGCTTTCTGAGTCCAGAGTGCCAGACATTGCAAGAATCGAGTGCTTTCTGAGTCCAGAGTGCCAGACATTGCAAGAATCGAGTGCTTTCTGAGTCCAGAGTGCCAGACATTGCAAGAATGAGTGCTTTCTGAGTCCAGAGTGCCAGACATTGCAAGAATCGAGTGCTTTCTGAGTCCAGAGTGCCAGACATTGCAAGAATCGAGTGCTTTCTGAGTCCAGAGTGCCAGACATTGCAAGAATCGAGTGCTTTCTGAGTCCAGAGTGCCAGACATTGCAAGAATCGAGTGCTTTCTGAGTCCAGAGTGCCAGACATTGCAAGAATCGAGTGCTTTCTGAGTCCAGAGTGCCAGACATTGCAAGAATCGAGTGCTTTCTGAGTCCAGAGTGCCAGACATTGCAAGAATCGAGTGCTTTCTGAGTCCAGAGTGCCAGACATTGCAAGAATCGAGTGCTTTCTGAGTCCAGAGTGCCAGACATTGCAAGAATCGAGTGCTTTCTGAGTCCAGAGTGCCAGACATTGCAAGAATCGAGTGCTTTCTGAGTCCAGAGTGCCAGACATTGCAAGAATCGAGTGCTTTCTGAGTCCAGAGTGCCAGACATTGCAAGAATCGAGTGCTTTCTGAGTCCAGAGTGCCAGACATTGCAAGAATCGAGTGCTTTCTGAGTCCAGAGTGCCAGACATTGCAAGAATCGAGTGCTTTCTGAGTCCAGAGTGCCAGACATTGCAAGAATCGAGTGCTTTCTGAGTCCAGAGTGCCAGACATTGCAAGAATCGAGTGCTTTCTGAGTCCAGAGTGCCAGACATTGCAAGAATCGAGTGCTTTCTGAGTCCAGAGTGCCAGACATTGCAAGAATCGAGTGCTTTCTGAGTCCAGAGTGCCAGACATTGCAAGAATCGAGTGCTTTCTGAGTCCAGAGTGCCAGACATTGCAAGAATCGAGTGCTTTCTGAGTCCAGAGTGCCAGACATTGCAAGAATCGAGTGCTTTCTGAGTCCAGAGTGCCAGACATTGCAAGAATCGAGTGCTTTCTGAGTCCAGAGTGCCAGACATTGCAAGAATCGAGTGCTTTCTGAGTCCAGAGTGCCAGACATTGCAAGAATCGAGTGCTTTCTGAGTCCAGAGTGCCAGACATTGCAAGAATCGAGTGCTTTCTGAGTCCAGAGTGCCAGACATTGCAAGAATCGAGTGCTTTCTGAGTCCAGAGTGCCAGACATTGCAAGAATCGAGTGCTTTCTGAGTCCAGAGTGCCAGACATTGCAAGAATCGAGTGCTTTCTGAGTCCAGAGTGCCAGACATTGCAAGAATCGAGTGCTTTCTGAGTCCAGAGTGCCAGACATTGCAAGAATCGAGTGCTTTCTGAGTCCAGAGTGCCAGACATTGCAAGAATCGAGTGCTTTCTGAGTCCAGAGTGCCAGACATTGCAAGAATCGAGTGCTTTCTGAGTCCAGAGTGCCAGACATTGCAAGAATCGAGTGCTTTCTGAGTCCAGAGTGCCAGACATTGCAAGAATCGAGTGCTTTCTGAGTCCAGAGTGCCAGACATTGCAAGAATCGAGTGCTTTCTGAGTCCAGAGTGCCAGACATTGCAAGAATCGAGTGCTTTCTGAGTCCAGAGTGCCAGACATTGCAAGAATCGAGTGCTTTCTGAGTCCAGAGTGCCAGACATTGCAAGAATCGAGTGCTTTCTGAGTCCAGAGTGCCAGACATTGCAAGAATCGAGTGCTTTCTGAGTCCAGAGTGCCAGACATTGCAAGAATCGAGTGCTTTCTGAGTCCAGAGTGCCAGACATTGCAAGAATCGAGTGCTTTCTGAGTCCAGAGTGCCAGACATTGCAAGAATCGAGTGCTTTCTGAGTCCAGAGTGCCAGACATTGCAAGAATCGAGTGCTTTCTGAGTCCAGAGTGCCAGACATTGCAAGAATCGAGTGCTTTCTGAGTCCAGAGTGCCAGACATTGCAAGAATCGAGTGCTTTCTGAGTCCAGAGTGCCAGACATTGCAAGAATCGAGTGCTTTCTGAGTCCAGAGTGCCAGACATTGCAAGAATCGAGTGCTTTCTGAGTCCAGAGTGCCAGACATTGCAAGAATCGAGTGCTTTCTGAGTCCAGAGTGCCAGACATTGCAAGAATCGAGTGCTTTCTGAGTCCAGAGTGCCAGACATTGCAAGAATCGAGTGCTTTCTGAGTCCAGAGTGCCAGACATTGCAAGAATCGAGTGCTTTCTGAGTCCAGAGTGCCAGACATTGCAAGAATCGAGTGCTTTCTGAGTCCAGAGTGCCAGACATTGCAAGAATCGAGTGCTTTCTGAGTCCAGAGTGCCAGACATTGCAAGAATCGAGTGCTTTCTGAGTCCAGAGTGCCAGACATTGCAAGAATCGAGTGCTTTCTGAGTCCAGAGTGCCAGACATTGCAAGAATCGAGTGCTTTCTGAGTCCAGAGTGCCAGACATTGCAAGAATCGAGTGCTTTCTGAGTCCAGAGTGCCAGACATTGCAAGAATCGAGTGCTTTCTGAGTCCAGAGTGCCAGACATTGCAAGAATCGAGTGCTTTCTGAGTCCAGAGTGCCAGACATTGCAAGAATCGAGTGCTTTCTGAGTCCAGAGTGCCAGACATTGCAAGAATCGAGTGCTTTCTGAGTCCAGAGTGCCAGACATTGCAAGAATCGAGTGCTTTCTGAGTCCAGAGTGCCAGACATTGCAAGAATCGAGTGCTTTCTGAGTCCAGAGTGCCAGACATTGCAAGAATCGAGTGCTTTCTGAGTCCAGAGTGCCAGACATTGCAAGAATCGAGTGCTTTCTGAGTCCAGAGTGCCAGACATTGCAAGAATCGAGTGCTTTCTGAGTCCAGAGTGCCAGACATTGCAAGAATCGAGTGCTTTCTGAGTCCAGAGTGCCAGACATTGCAAGAATCGAGTGCTTTCTGAGTCCAGAGTGCCAGACATTGCAAGAATCGAGTGCTTTCTGAGTCCAGAGTGCCAGACATTGCAAGAATCGAGTGCTTTCTGAGTCCAGAGTGCCAGACATTGCAAGAATCGAGTGCTTTCTGAGTCCAGAGTGCCAGACATTGCAAGAATCGAGTGCTTTCTGAGTCCAGAGTGCCAGACATTGCAAGAATCGAGTGCTTTCTGAGTCCAGAGTGCCAGACATTGCAAGAATCGAGTGCTTTCTGAGTCCAGAGTGCCAGACATTGCAAGAATCGAGTGCTTTCTGAGTCCAGAGTGCCAGACATTGCAAGAATCGAGTGCTTTCTGAGTCCAGAGTGCCAGACATTGCAAGAATCGAGTGCTTTCTGAGTCCAGAGTGCCAGACATTGCAAGAATCGAGTGCTTTCTGAGTCCAGAGTGCCAGACATTGCAAGAATCGAGTGCTTTCTGAGTCCAGAGTGCCAGACATTGCAAGAATCGAGTGCTTTCTGAGTCCAGAGTGCCAGACATTGCAAGAATCGAGTGCTTTCTGAGTCCAGAGTGCCAGACATTGCAAGAATCGAGTGCTTTCTGAGTCCAGAGTGCCAGACATTGCAAGAATCGAGTGCTTTCTGAGTCCAGAGTGCCAGACATTGCAAGAATCGAGTGCTTTCTGAGTCCAGAGTGCCAGACATTGCAAGAATCGAGTGCTTTCTGAGTCCAGAGTGCCAGACATTGCAAGAATCGAGTGCTTTCTGAGTCCAGAGTGCCAGACATTGCAAGAATCGAGTGCTTTCTGAGTCCAGAGTGCCAGACATTGCAAGAATCGAGTGCTTTCTGAGTCCAGAGTGCCAGACATTGCAAGAATCGAGTGCTTTCTGAGTCCAGAGTGCCAGACATTGCAAGAATCGAGTGCTTTCTGAGTCCAGAGTGCCAGACATTGCAAGAATCGAGTGCTTTCTGAGTCCAGAGTGCCAGACATTGCAAGAATCGAGTGCTTTCTGAGTCCAGAGTGCCAGACATTGCAAGAATCGAGTGCTTTCTGAGTCCAGAGTGCCAGACATTGCAAGAATCGAGTGCTTTCTGAGTCCAGAGTGCCAGACATTGCAAGAATCGAGTGCTTTCTGAGTCCAGAGTGCCAGACATTGCAAGAATCGAGTGCTTTCTGAGTCCAGAGTGCCAGACATTGCAAGAATCGAGTGCTTTCTGAGTCCAGAGTGCCAGACATTGCAAGAATCGAGTGCTTTCTGAGTCCAGAGTGCCAGACATTGCAAGAATCGAGTGCTTTCTGAGTCCAGAGTGCCAGACATTGCAAGAATCGAGTGCTTTCTGAGTCCAGAGTGCCAGACATTGCAAGAATCGAGTGCTTTCTGAGTCCAGAGTGCCAGACATTGCAAGAATCGAGTGCTTTCTGAGTCCAGAGTGCCAGACATTGCAAGAATCGAGTGCTTTCTGAGTCCAGAGTGCCAGACATTGCAAGAATCGAGTGCTTTCTGAGTCCAGAGTGCCAGACATTGCAAGAATCGAGTGCTTTCTGAGTCCAGAGTGCCAGACATTGCAAGAATCGAGTGCTTTCTGAGTCCAGAGTGCCAGACATTGCAAGAATCGAGTGCTTTCTGAGTCCAGAGTGCCAGACATTGCAAGAATCGAGTGCTTTCTGAGTCCAGAGTGCCAGACATTGCAAGAATCGAGTGCTTTCTGAGTCCAGAGTGCCAGACATTGCAAGAATCGAGTGCTTTCTGAGTCCAGAGTGCCAGACATTGCAAGAATCGAGTGCTTTCTGAGTCCAGAGTGCCAGACATTGCAAGAATCGAGTGCTTTCTGAGTCCAGAGTGCCAGACATTGCAAGAATCGAGTGCTTTCTGAGTCCAGAGTGCCAGACATTGCAAGAATCGAGTGCTTTCTGAGTCCAGAGTGCCAGACATTGCAAGAATCGAGTGCTTTCTGAGTCCAGAGTGCCAGACATTGCAAGAATCGAGTGCTTTCTGAGTCCAGAGTGCCAGACATTGCAAGAATCGAGTGCTTTCTGAGTCCAGAGTGCCAGACATTGCAAGAATCGAGTGCTTTCTGAGTCCAGAGTGCCAGACATTGCAAGAATCGAGTGCTTTCTGAGTCCAGAGTGCCAGACATTGCAAGAATCGAGTGCTTTCTGAGTCCAGAGTGCCAGACATTGCAAGAATCGAGTGCTTTCTGAGTCCAGAGTGCCAGACATTGCAAGAATCGAGTGCTTTCTGAGTCCAGAGTGCCAGACATTGCAAGAATCGAGTGCTTTCTGAGTCCAGAGTGCCAGACATTGCAAGAATCGAGTGCTTTCTGAGTCCAGAGTGCCAGACATTGCAAGAATCGAGTGCTTTCTGAGTCCAGAGTGCCAGACATTGCAAGAATCGAGTGCTTTCTGAGTCCAGAGTGCCAGACATTGCAAGAATCGAGTGCTTTCTGAGTCCAGAGTGCCAGACATTGCAAGAATCGAGTGCTTTCTGAGTCCAGAGTGCCAGACATTGCAAGAATCGAGTGCTTTCTGAGTCCAGAGTGCCAGACATTGCAAGAATCGAGTGCTTTCTGAGTCCAGAGTGCCAGACATTGCAAGAATCGAGTGCTTTCTGAGTCCAGAGTGCCAGACATTGCAAGAATCGAGTGCTTTCTGAGTCCAGAGTGCCAGACATTGCAAGAATCGAGTGCTTTCTGAGTCCAGAGTGCCAGACATTGCAAGAATCGAGTGCTTTCTGAGTCCAGAGTGCCAGACATTGCAAGAATCGAGTGCTTTCTGAGTCCAGAGTGCCAGACATTGCAAGAATCGAGTGCTTTCTGAGTCCAGAGTGCCAGACATTGCAAGAATCGAGTGCTTTCTGAGTCCAGAGTGCCAGACATTGCAAGAATCGAGTGCTTTCTGAGTCCAGAGTGCCAGACATTGCAAGAATCGAGTGCTTTCTGAGTCCAGAGTGCCAGACATTGCAAGAATCGAGTGCTTTCTGAGTCCAGAGTGCCAGACATTGCAAGAATCGAGTGCTTTCTGAGTCCAGAGTGCCAGACATTGCAAGAATCGAGTGCTTTCTGAGTCCAGAGTGCCAGACATTGCAAGAATCGAGTGCTTTCTGAGTCCAGAGTGCCAGACATTGCAAGAATCGAGTGCTTTCTGAGTCCAGAGTGCCAGACATTGCAAGAATCGAGTGCTTTCTGAGTCCAGAGTGCCAGACATTGCAAGAATCGAGTGCTTTCTGAGTCCAGAGTGCCAGACATTGCAAGAATCGAGTGCTTTCTGAGTCCAGAGTGCCAGACATTGCAAGAATCGAGTGCTTTCTGAGTCCAGAGTGCCAGACATTGCAAGAATCGAGTGCTTTCTGAGTCCAGAGTGCCAGACATTGCAAGAATCGAGTGCTTTCTGAGTCCAGAGTGCCAGACATTGCAAGAATCGAGTGCTTTCTGAGTCCAGAGTGCCAGACATTGCAAGAATCGAGTGCTTTCTGAGTCCAGAGTGCCAGACATTGCAAGAATCGAGTGCTTTCTGAGTCCAGAGTGCCAGACATTGCAAGAATCGAGTGCTTTCTGAGTCCAGAGTGCCAGACATTGCAAGAATGAGTGCTTTCTGAGTCCAGAGTGCCAGACATTGCAAGAATGAGTGCTTTCTGAGTCCAGAGTGCCAGACATTGCAAGAATCGAGTGCTTTCTGAGTCCAGAGTGCCAGACATTGCAAGAATCGAGTGCTTTCTGAGTCCAGAGTGCCAGACATTGCAAGAATCGAGTGCTTTCTGAGTCCAGAGTGCCAGACATTGCAAGAATCGAGTGCTTTCTGAGTCCAGAGTGCCAGACATTGCAAGAATCGAGTGCTTTCTGAGTCCAGAGTGCCAGACATTGCAAGAATCGAGTGCTTTCTGAGTCCAGAGTGCCAGACATTGCAAGAATCGAGTGCTTTCTGAGTCCAGAGTGCCAGACATTGCAAGAATCGAGTGCTTTCTGAGTCCAGAGTGCCAGACATTGCAAGAATCGAGTGCTTTCTGAGTCCAGATTGCGAGACATTGCAAGAATCGAGTGCTTTCTGAGTCCAGAGTGCCAGACATTGCAAGAATCGAGTGCTTTCTGAGTCCAGAGTGCCAGACATTGCAAGAATCAAGTGCTTTCTGAGTCCAGAGTGCCAGACATTGCAAGAATCGAGTGCTTTCTGAGTCCAGAGTGCCAGACATTGCAAGAATCGAGTGCTTTCTGAGTCCAGAGTGCCAGACATTGCAAGAATCGAGTGCTTTCTGAGTCCAGAGTGCCAGACATTGCAAGAATCGAGTGCTTTCTGAGTCCAGAGTGCCAGACATTGCAAGAATCGAGTGCTTTCTGAGTCCAGAGTGCCAGACATTGCAAGAATCGAGTGCTTTCTGAGTCCAGAGTGCCAGACATTGCAAGAATCGAGTGCTTTCTGAGTCCAGAGTGCCAGACATTGCAAGAATCGAGTGCTTTCTGCAGCGCAAGCATTGCTCGTTTAATCCTCAACAGCTGGTTCAATACGGTTCGAAGTTGATCAGATTTTCCAATCAGAGCCCTGTCCACGCGCCTCCCAGTAACAGAGCTACTCCAGCTGTCTCACAACATTTTTTCCCTTAAACTCCAAAAACACTACACGGCTAACCTTTGCTTCTTTGTTGGAGAAGCAGAATTAAAACAAAAATACAGTATCCTTCTACATCACTTGAGCTCAAGGTGCTCAAGGGTCAACGGAATGGACAGGAATGCCTGCCTCCGATATCGGTCTGCGAGTCAACTCTCTACTTGACAACTCCATGACAGGTGGTCATGGACACTCATTAGTTAATCAAACCGTTTGCCTGCCTGTTAGGCTCTAGGAGAGTAATGAAACTAAAATGCCTGTCTCAGAAAGTTCCATTGAAACTTTATCCAGCTGAATAAAAGTACACTTCAGCATAGAGACACAAGAAATTACGTCTCATCGGTACGAGTGCACAAGTAGCAGGTGTACCGCGTGTTGTATAGCTTTATTGCGCTTTGAATCCTAAGACCCAGCTTGCAGGTGAAAGACCAACTTCTGCACAACATATACAGTATTTTAACAATATTGGGCATTGAGGACCGGGTAGTGCGAATCTGTAATATACTGTGAGAGTGCTCTGTTAGTATGATGGACAGACAGACAGACAGACGAACAGGCACTAAGACAGACACTAAGACAGACAGAGAGACAGACAGACAGACAGACAGACACACAGACACACACTAAGACAGACACAGACAGACAGACAGACAGGCCAGGCTGCGCTCTCTCAGACCGCGGTTGACGCCGCTGCCGGGGGCGCCTGCACGGGCAGGAAGGCGTCGCACCTGCGGCAGTACTCGTACTCGTCCTCGCTCCAGATCACCTCCACTTCGCTCAGGTCGCCAGTCGAGACGGCGGAGGCTCCGCCGCGGCGACTCTCGGCGGGGTCAGCGGCCCGGACGAATAGTTCTACTCGGCCGTTGCTGAGGCAACAGCGGAATGCGGCGTAGACTAAAGCGAGGCCGACCAGGAGGCAAGCGGCGAGGGCGACGATTCTGTCGCCGGGGAACAGATGCCAGTCGGACATGGCTCTTCGATTGACTGATCCGCTTTGCTGCTTTTTCTATTGCAGAGGTGACTTAATTATGAATTCAGACTGTCATAAGTAAATCCGACTAGACTGTCCTGTATATACAGGATGAGGTCGAGACTTTGGCGAATCAGAGAAGCTCAATCACCGGGGGGATGGTTTTATTGGATGCGGAGCTCAAATGAGCGACTGACTAAATGGCTGAACTCAGTGACTGGCTAAATGGCTGAACTCAGTGACTGGTTAAATGGCTGAACTCAGTGACTGGCTAAATGGCTGAACTCAGTGACTGGTTAAATGGCTGAACTCAGTGACTGGCTAAATGGCTGAACTCAGTGACTGGTTAAATGGCTGAACTCAGTGACTGGCTAAATGGCTGAACTCAGTGACTGACTGGCTAAATGGCTGAACTCAGTGACTGGCTAAATGACTGAACTCAGTGACTGACTGGCTAAATGACTGAACTCAGTGACTGGCTGAATGGCTGAACTCAGTGACTGACTGGCTAAATGGCTGAACTCAGTGACTGGCTGAATGGCTGAACTCAGTGACTGACTGGCTAAATGGCTGAACTCAGTGACTGGCTGAATGGCTGAACTCAGTGACTGGCTAAATGGCTGAACTCAGTGACTGGCTAAATGACTGAACTCAGTGACTGACTGGCTAAATGGCTGAACTCAGTGACTGGCTAAATGGCTGAACTCAGTGACTGGCTAAATGGCTGAACTCAGTGACTGGCTAAATGACTGAACTCAGTGACTGGCTAAATGGCTGAACTCAGTGACTGGCTAAATGACTGAACTCAGTGACTGGCTAAATGACTGAACTCAGTGACTGACTGGCTAAATGACTGAACTCAGTGACTGGCTGAATGGCTGAACTCAGTGACTGACTGGCTAAATGGCTGAACTCAGTGACTGGCTAAATGGCTGAACTCAGTGACTGGCTAAATGGCTGAACTCAGTGACTGGCTAAATGGCTGAACTCAGTGACTGGCTGAATGGCTGAACTCAGTGACTGACTGGCTAAATGGCTGAACTCAGTGACTGACTGGCTAAATGGCTGAACTCAGTGACTGGCTAAATGACTGAACTCAGTGACTGACTGGCTAAATGACTGAACTCAGTGACTGGCTGAATGGCTGAACTCAGTGACTGGCTAAATGACTGAACTCAGTGACTGACTGGCTAAATGGCTGAACTCAGTGACTGGCTAAATGGCTGAACTCAGTGACTGGCTAAATGGCTGAACTCAGTGACTGACTGGCTAAATGGCTGAACTCAGTGACTGGCTGGCTAAATGACTGAACTCAGTGACTGGCTAAATGACTGAACTCAGTGACTGACTGGCTAAATGACTGAACTCAGTGACTGGCTGAATGGCTGAACTCAGTGACTGACTGGCTAAATGGCTGAACTCAGTGACTGGCTGGCTAAATGACTGAACTCAGTGACTGGCTAAATGACTGAACTCAGTGACTGACTGGCTAAATGACTGAACTCAGTGACTGGCTGAATGGCTGAACTCAGTGACTGACTGGCTAAATGGCTGAACTCAGTGACTGGCTAAATGGCTGAACTCAGTGACTGGCTAAATGGCTGAACTCAGTGACTGGCTAAATGGCTGAACTCAGTGACTGGCTAAATGGCTGAACTCAGTGACTGACTGGCTAAATGGCTGAACTCAGTGACTGGCTGGCTAAATGGCTGAACTCAGTGACTGGCTGGCTAAATGACTGAACTCAGTGACTGACTGGCTAAATGGCTGAACTCAGTGACTGGCTGGCTAAATGGCTGAACTCAGTGACTGACTGGCTAAATGGCTGAACTCAGTGACTGGCTGGCTAAATGGCTGAACTCAGTGACTGGCTGGCTAAATGACTGAACTCAGTGACTGACTGGCTAAATGGCTGAACTCAGTGACTGGCTAAATGGCTGAACTCAGTGACTGGCTAAATGGCTGAACTCAGTGACTGGCTAAATGGCTGAACTCAGTGACTGGCTAAATGGCTGAACTCAGTGACTGACTGGCTAAATGGCTGAACTCAGTGACTGGCTAAATGACTGAACTCAGTGACTGACTGGCTAAATGACTGAACTCAGTGACTGGCTGAATGGCTGAACTCAGTGACTGGCTAAATGACTGAACTCAGTGACTGACTGGCTAAATGGCTGAACTCAGTGACTGGCTAAATGGCTGAACTCAGTGACTGGCTAAATGGCTGAACTCAGTGACTGACTGGCTAAATGGCTGAACTCAGTGACTGGCTGGCTAAATGACTGAACTCAGTGACTGGCTAAATGACTGAACTCAGTGACTGACTGGCTAAATGACTGAACTCAGTGACTGGCTGAATGGCTGAACTCAGTGACTGACTGGCTAAATGGCTGAACTCAGTGACTGGCTGGCTAAATGACTGAACTCAGTGACTGGCTAAATGACTGAACTCAGTGACTGACTGGCTAAATGACTGAACTCAGTGACTGGCTGAATGGCTGAACTCAGTGACTGACTGGCTAAATGGCTGAACTCAGTGACTGGCTAAATGGCTGAACTCAGTGACTGGCTAAATGGCTGAACTCAGTGACTGGCTAAATGGCTGAACTCAGTGACTGGCTAAATGGCTGAACTCAGTGACCGACTGGCTAAATGGCTGAACTCAGTGACTGGCTGGCTAAATGGCTGAACTCAGTGACTGGCTGGCTAAATGACTGAACTCAGTGACTGACTGGCTAAATGGCTGAACTCAGTGACTGGCTGGCTAAATGGCTGAACTCAGTGACTGACTGGCTAAATGGCTGAACTCAGTGACTGGCTGGCTAAATGGCTGAACTCAGTGACTGGCTGGCTAAATGACTGAACTCAGTGACTGACTGGCTAAATGGCTGAACTCAGTGACTGGCTAAATGGCTGAATTCATTGGCTGACTCAGCGCCTGACTAAACAGTCGCAGTGTTGTATGATGCCAATTTTTAAAATTGTTCGTTAATTGAAACCGTAAATAAAATAGCAAAAAGTGAAATCTCAGGCCTTGGTGGATAATTTACGGGCCTCACAAACATGATGACCATTGACCCAAACTGGCGATACCATAGCAACTACAATCGGTTGTATTCAGGCGATAAATAAGCAGAATCTAGCGCGTATGTTAATATGAATTTAGTAAATTGTTATATTAAATATTAATTAATAATTCAAATAAGATAAGGCCAGAAACGAACGCGCAAAAAATGCAGGCATATAGAAAGCCAACCAAATAGAAAAAAATTATTCTGGAGGCCAAAGCTAAGAAACAGATTACAATTGTATTTTATAAGAGATACGTGTGTTTACAAGAAAACAAAGAATATGAAGCATTTATATTGGGTGCAACAGAAGCTATTAAAAATTATAAGGACGCAATAACTAGGACAGAGGCACCGCGAATTTCAGAAGGGCAAGCTGCAATATGACAAGCACAATGGCAGGGGTCATGACATTCGCATTTCATTGGTATTTGGCCGTTATTTAAGGTCATGGGTCATAAAAAATCATGAGGTCATTTAAGGTCACGGGGTAAAAAAGTGGTGTGACCATTAAAGGTCAAGGAGGCCATTTAGTCACGGGGTCAAATGTCATGTCATAAAAGGTCGCGAGGTCATTTAAGGTCGCGAGGTCAATTAAGGTCACGGGTCAAATTTCATAGGTTATAAAAGGTCATTTAAGGTCACGGTTGATAAAAATTTCGGGGGCATTTAAGGTTAAGGGTCATTAAAGGTCGCGAGGCCTTTCAAGGTCACTAGGTCATTTAAGGTCATTAGGCTATTTAAGGTGATCACGCCACTGAGGTTATTAAGCTTTTCAACGTCATATGACCTTAAATAGGCCATGAGGACTTTAGTTTAAGGCCCCAAAACTAGGCTACTCAAGGTCACAAACAGATTTTTAAGGTCAATAGAAAAAATTCAAATACAAGGTCATTAGGATGAGTAGAGCCTGCCACTAGAAATTGAGATTATAAAAAAATAATAATAACTTTAATCTAATCTAAACGCTAACCGCGCGTTGCATACATAAAAAACCATTGACAGAAAATCGATAAGTTAAAATTTAACTTAATTTTAAGATATGTCGATACACCGTACTACATGTACTACTTATAAAAAGCCAATAAGATAGCAGAACTATTTGTAAGACACAATATTATTAGTTTATTAAATACAGTAAAGTACACAAAATGTACGCTAAAATCTGTACACTAGCCGGTATTGTATGAAGCAGGGTTGGGAACAAACTACGCGCGCAAAAGCAGACAGGTAAAGGCAATAAATTTACTTTCAGTGATGAGAGAAGAAGTGACTAGCAGTTAAGATATAAGTTTAGTAGTATATAACCGCAAAGAGAAATCACAGTGCCAAACAGAACAGGTACTGGAGCTTCAATATCCTTCGCATGAATTCTACATTTAGTAGGGACTTCTAAGACTAGAGACTTAGCTAGTTAAGCTTATTTGCACGGGGGCTGTGGACAAAGCAAAGCAGCAAATCAACTTGACAGTTCACCGATCAGCAGCCATCGAGGAGGCTAGCAGTAATGGTCAATCAGCTGATCCCTGACAACGGACACAGATGTGTACGCAGGGGGAGTACAATCCACTCCCGATGATTTAGTTTAGGGTTTAGG
Source organism: Macrostomum lignano (assembly GCA_002269645.1). Classification (NCBI taxonomy): domain Eukaryota; kingdom Metazoa; phylum Platyhelminthes; family Macrostomidae; genus Macrostomum; species Macrostomum lignano. The sequence continues at coordinate 63,288 of NIVC01002579.1, read as the reverse complement.
TTGCTAGAGCTAGGCTTTAGGTTGTTAGGGTAAGGTTTTAGGTTAAGTTCATAGTTTAGGTTAGGTTTGAGGCTTAGGTTAGGGTTTAGGTTAGGTATAGGGTTAAATTTGGGTTTAGGGTTTAGGTTAGGTATAGGGTTAAATTTGGGTTTAGGGTTTAGGTTAGGTTCAGGTTAGATTTAGGGTCAGGGTTTAGGTTAGGTTAAGAGTTTATGTAGGTTTAGGTTAGGTTTGAGTTAGGTTTAGGGTTTCGGTAGGTTTAGGTAGGTTTAGGTTAGGTTTAAGTTAGGTTTAGGGTTTAGGTTAGGTTTAGGTTAGGTTAGGGTTAGGTTAGATTTGGGGTTAGGTTTAGGGTTTAGGTAGGTTTAGGTAGGTTTAGGTAGGTTAGGGTTTAGGTTAGATTTAGGTTTAGGGTTTAGATTAGATTTATGGTTAGGTTTAGGGTTTAGATTAGGGTTTAGATTAGGGTTAGAGTGGGCAGTTAATAACGCAGACAGGCACTCGCGCTGGTCCAGAGTCTATATAGCGGCCCTGACTCTTTTTAGATTCAGCCAGTATACTTACTGTACGCGCGACAAGCTCCATAGTAGAATCTGCAGCAGCAGATATCCATAGTTCCAGCTACTAATAGTAGTGCAATATGTACAGTCCAAAATAAAACAGCATCGACATGAAAATCCGAATTTAAACGCTATTAAAATATTTTTAAAACATTCAGGACAGCACGAAAGGCGCCGGCGCTTGCTGCAGCTGCTGACACGACGCGGCCCGCCTTACTCTGGCAGCCTGAATCACTGAAGCAGCCGGCTTTGCTGTTCCACCGCTGCTACTAGAAGCAGCCGCGGGTACAGCAACAGCCGACACCTGCTGCTGCTGTTGCTGCTGCGCCGAAGCCTGTTGCGGCCTGGCGGCCGAGCTGCCAGAGAATTCCCGGCCGAGGCCGAGGCAGGCGGCTCGATCGCGCGTCAGGCGGCCGGCCGGCTGCCCCATGCCGTGCGCAGTTACAAGACTGCGCAGTTCAAAGTAGTATCTGTTGGGGAGTAGTGAGATGATAGGTAGATTCCTACACAGATTTCTGGGGTAGACAGGTTAGAATTGTATAGGTAGACTTCTTAGTAGGGTAGATTCCTAGGGTAGGGTAGATTCCTAGGGTGGGGTAGATTCCTAGGGTAGGGTAGATTCCTAGGGTAGGGTAGATTCCTAGGGTAGGGTATATCCTCTTTAGGGTAGATAGATTAGTTAGGGTAGATTCTTCGGTAGGGTAGATTCTTTGGTAGGGTAGATTCTTTGGTAGGGTAGATTCTTTGATAGGGTAGATTCTTCGGTAGGACAGATTCCTCGGTAGAGTAGATTCCTTGGTAGGACAGATTCCTCGGTAGGGAAGACTCATAGGGTCAGATTTCTAGAGGCTCATTCTTTGGAAGGAAAATCACAAACGCAGAACAATGACCCAACCTTGCATAGACAGGCGCGGGCACATTGATATTGAACTGTATCAGCTCCAGGTATTTCCGTTCCAGTTCGTTCATATCCTCCACTTTGGCGTCCTTGAGTATCTGGCAGTAATCAACGTTCCACACTGCCTGATCGTCCCACACTTTGCTTGCCAGCAACACGGAGCCCAGCAGACAGCGGCGCCAGTTGCCGGGGTACAGGTCGATCTCCGCTGCAGCCAACAGGCGCTCCAGGTACACCAGGGAGACCACCGCGCATTCGGCAGTGAGCTGGGCGGCGCAGAACAGAGTGCGCACGAATCTGCGTCCGCGAGGGATGAAGGGGCGGTTGAAACAATTGAAACTCATTGATTACAACTAGTCACTCTGGAGCACAACTAGTCACTCTGGAACACAACTAGTCACTCTGGAGCACAACTAGTCACTCTGGAGCACAACTAGTCACTCTGGAGCACAACTAGTCACTCTGGAGCACAACTAGTCACTCTGGAGCACAACTAGTCACTCTGGAGCACAACTAGTCACTCTGGAACACAACTAGTCACTCTGGAGCACAACTAGTCACTCTGGAACACAACTGGTCACTCTGGAGCACAACTAGTCACTCTGGAGCACAACTAGTCACTCTGGAACACAACTAGTCACTCTGGAACACAACTAGTCACTCTGGAGCACAACTAGTCACTCTGGAGCACAACTAGTCACTCTGGAGCACAACTAGTCACTCTGGAGCACAACTAGTCACTCTGGAGCACAACTAGTCACTCTGGAACACAACTAGTCACTCTGGAACACAACTAGTCACTCTGGAGCACAACTAGTCACTCTGGAGAACAACTAGTCACTCTGGAACACAACTAGTCACTCTGGAACACAACTAGTCACTCTGGAGCACAACTAGTCACTCTGGAACACAACTAGTCACTCTGGAGAACAACTAGTCACTCTGGAGCACAACTAGTCACTCTGGAGCACAACTAGTCACTTTGGAGCACAACTAGTCACTCTGGAGCACAACTAGTCACTCTGGAGCACAACTAGTCACTCTGGAGCACAACTAGTCACTTTGGAGCACAACTAGTCACTCTGGAGCACAACTAGTCACTCTGGAACACAACTAGTCACTCTGGAACATAACTAGTCACTCTTGAGCACAACTAGTCACTCTGGAACACAACTAGTCACTCTGGAACACCCACCTGTACACAGCCCGATGGTCCGGCTCTCTGGCAGCCGCCTCGGCAGCCTCCGGGCCAGCCTGCAGCGGGTGCAAGACCTCGTCGAAGATCTCCAAATAGCGCCCTCGCTGCGGCCTGGCGGTCCGTCTGTGCCTGACGTGGAAGAACACCGCCAGAGCGAGGCCGCGCACTGCGGGCTTTAGAGCCGGCTGCCACAGAGTTGAATCGTCTGTCACCAGATGCGAGGTTGAACTGGACGCCCGAGAAGATGCGGCGGCGTCTGCTGAAGTTCCCGAACGTCGGGCGGCGCACAACTGGCGAAGGCCGCGCAGAAACAGCGGCCTGACCGCGGCGTTGGTGCTGGGATCGCAGTTGTCCTCGGCCGGCTCGCGATCGTTGATGTGCTCGATGGCGACGCCCGGGGCTGCCGAGGACTGCTGGCCGGGAGGCGGCATCAGATTGGGAGGCTGCATTGTCATCATCAGGCTGTTGCTTGAGTCGTAGGGTCCGCCAGTAGGCGGCCATTTACCGTTGCCAAATAAAACCTGCTGCTGGTGATAATGCTGCTGATGAAGCTGATGCTGCTGCTGATGCTGGCGTAGGTAATGCAGCTGCTGATGGTGCTGCAACTGCTGCTGATGCAGCGGAATCTGGGGATGAAGATAGCGATCGCACGGAGCCGCGGATTCCGGGGAATGGCGCCGTCCCGACCGCAGCTGACAGCAGGACAGGCTGTTGCCCATTGTGAAATGGGGAACGGCTGGGTCGCGGTTGTCAAGGGTGACACGAGGAGGAGCGCGCCGGGATCACGGCGGCGCCTGACCTGGCGGCTGGGGGCAGCGGCGGCGGCGGCTTCGGTGGCTGCGCTGGAAATGCCGAATGAATTATGATTGTGGAATTAGGTGGGATTAGAGTGAAGGGTGGGATTTGAGTGAAGGGTGGGATTTGAGTGACGGATGGGATTTGAGTGAAGGGTGGGATTTGAGTGATGGGTGGGATTTGAGTGAGGGGTGGGATTTGAGTGAAGGGGTGGGATTTGAGTGACGGGTGGGATTAGAGTTAAGGGTGAGATTGATGGAGTGACGGGTAGGATTGATGGAGTGACGGGTGGGATTGATGGAGTGACGGATGGGATTTGAGTGAAGGGTGGGATTTGAGTGATGGGTGGGATTTGAGTGAAGGGGTGGGATTTGAGTGACGGGTGGGATTAGAGTTAAGGGTGAGATTTGAGTGACGGATGGGATTTGAGTGAAGGGTGGGATTTGAGTGATGGGTGGGATTTGAGTGAGGGGTGGGATTTGAGTGAAGGGGTGGGATTTGAGTGACGGGTGGGATTAGAGTTAAGGGTGAGATTGATGGAGTGACGGGTAGGATTGATGGAGTGACGGGTGGGATTGATGGAGTGACGGATGGGATTTGAGTGAAGGGTGGGATTTGAGTGATGGGTGGGATTTGAGTGAAGGGGTGGGATTTGAGTGACGGGTGGGATTAGAGTTAAGGGTGAGATTTGAGTGACGGATGGGATTTGAGTGAAGGGTGGGATTTGAGTGATGGGTGGGATTTGAGTGAGGGGTGGGATTTGAGTGAAGGGGTGGGATTTGAGTGACGGGTGGGATTAGAGTTAAGGGTGAGATTGATAGAGTGACGGGTAGGATTGATGGAGTGACGGGTGGGATTGATGGAGTGACGGATGGGATTTGAGTGAAGGGTGGGATTTGAGTGATGAGTGGGATTTGAGTGAAGTGGTGGGATTTGAGTGACGGGTGGGATTAGAGTTAAGGGTGAGATTGATGGAGTGACGGGTAGGATTGATGGAGTGACGGGTGGGATTGGTGGAGTGACGGATGGGATTTGAGTGAAGGGTGGGATTTGAGTGATGGGTGGGATTTGAGTGAAGGGGTGGGATTTGAGTGACGGGTGGGATTAGAGTTAAGGGTGAGATTGATGGAGTGACGGGTAGGATTGATGGAGTGACGGGTGGGATTGGTGGAGTGACGGATGGGATTTGAGTGAAGGGTGGGATTTGAGTGACGGGTGGGATTAGAGTTAAGGGTGAGATTGATGGAGTGACGGGTAGGATTGATGGAGTGACGGGTGGGATTGGTGGAGTGACGGATGGGATTTGAGTGAAGGGTGGGATTTGAGTGATGGGTGGGATTTGAGTGAAGGGGTGGGATTTGAGTGACGGGTGGGATTAGAGTTAAGGGTGAGATTTGAGTGACGGGTGGGATTTGAGTGACGGGTGGGATTTGAGTGACGGGAGGGATTTGAGTGACGGGTGGGATTGCTGGAGTGCCGGGTGGGATTGATGGAGTGCCGGGTGGGATTGATGGAGTGCCGGGTGGGATTGATGGAGTGTCGGGTGGGATTGATGGAGTGACGGGCAGGATTGATGGAGTGCCGGGTGGGATTGATGGAAAGCTGGGTAGGATTGATGGAGTGACGGGTAAGATTGATGAAATGAAGCAAATGAATAACATCTGTCACTATTCTTATTAAAATGAATCTTAAGGTGAAACTGGGACAGCGCGAGAATTGGTAATTCAGAAATTTTTATTGATTCAGGACACGTTAATTGCTGATCTACTTACTGTAGTGAGTAGTAAATATTGAATGAAAATAAAAATTGCCGCATATATTTTGATAGTACGCAGAGATGCAAAACTAGCATACTGATTAACTAATATAGAAAGATTACCTGTTGTACGAGATGGCATAGAACACATAGAATTGTTTGAATACACAACTTAGTATTTCAACTTTGAAACCGGAATATATATATTTTAATGTTTTCAAATGAAAATCGAAATCTACAAAGAAAGCATCAAATGGGTGGCAAATCAATTATGAAATCGAAAGTGTCAGAATCAACTCAACTTATTTGCGTTAAACAGATAATGATTCAAGAATATTTCTCTGCGAGAATGACAATGTTGTATAGTACAGCTCTTTTAGCCTTTTAGCTTTTTCCAATGAACTACCGAGGATACGAGTATTAGCCAGGAGACGACTGAGTCACACCTGTCACCATTCTTAGACATTTGGTCACACCTGTCACCATTCTTAGACAGTTGATCACACCTGCCACCATTCTTAGACATTCAGTCACACCTGCTACCATTCTTAGACATTCAGTCACACCTGTCACTATCCTACAGCATTCAGTCACACCTGTCACTATCCTACGGCATTCAGTCACACCTGTCACTATCCTACGGCATTCAGTCACACCTGTCACTATCCTACGACATTCAGTCACACCTGTCACTATCCTACGGCATTCAGTCACACCTGTCACTATCCCAAGGCAGTCAGTCACACCTTTCACTATCCTAGGACATTCAGTCACACCTGTCACTATCCCAAGGCAGTCAGTCACAATTGTCACTATCCTAGGACATTCAGTCACACCTGTCACTATCCTACGAAATTCAGTCACACCTGTCACTATCCTACGGCATTCAGTCACACCTGTCACTATCCTACAGCATTCAGTCACACCTGTCACTATCCTACGGCATTCAGTCACACCTGTCACTATCCTACGGCATTCAGTCACACCTGTCACTATCCTACGAAATTCAGTCACACCTGTCACTATCCTACGGCATTCAGTCACACCTGTCACTATCCTACGGCATTCAGTCACACCTGTCACTATCCTACGGCATTCAGTCACACCTGTCACTATCCTACGAAATTCAGTCACACCTGTCACTATCCTACGGCATTCAGTCACACCTGTCACTATCCTACGGCATTCAGTCACACCTGTCACTATCCTACGGCATTCAGTCACACCTGTCACTATCCTACGGCATTCAGTCACACCTGTCACTATCCTACGGCATTCAGTCACACCTGTCACTATTCCTGAGCAGTCAGACTGCTCTCACAGCGATGAAGACACTTGAAAAGTATTTGCCAGCCTGCTGTAGAACAGAATATAATTAGACACCGAACGAATCTCGCCGCTGCGCATCTCCGTAACCGTTTCGTCGTCGAATTTAAACCAGCGATTCAAATTCGAGTTGCGACAGAACGCAGTGTAGTGGCCGCACTCCATGCTGCCGAAGTGGTTGGACACTCCGTACAGATTGTAAACCAGAGAGTGCTTTGGCCTGGCCTCGGAGCTGTGATACGCTGACATGTCCAAGTTGCTGATGGGATAGTCAACCAAGGTGTTGAGCTTTCTGCCGCGACTGCTCAACCGATCGCAGCTGAACCGCTTGAAATGGATTAGCAGATAGGGCGGCAGGCGCCAGATGTCGATCTTCTTCACGGCGCTCTGGTCGCGACGGCAGCGGGGGCAGAACCAGCGGCTGCTGCCTGACAGACGCTCCGGCTTTAGGAAGGCCTGGAGACAGTCCTGCGGATTTTGTGTATGAAGGGCGGGCATCTCTACTATAAGTAGGATTATTTAGATTGTTTAGTTAGCTGGCAGACGGGGGAGCAATAACTGAATGGTTGCGATTTTAATGTAGCCGCGCTGGGAATCGAACCCGGCGCTACTGTGCCTTCCCCTACCCTGTAACTATTTGATTTGCAGGCTTGCAATTTACTTTTACTCAACATGAGCCCCTATCTTTTTTAATTAAAAGGCCTGAATCAACGCGGCCCAGCAGCAGGTCTTACGGATAGTCGGCAAGAAGTATCGCTGACCACAGGCAGGCTGAGGTACATAAACGCGTCAAATGTGATTGACTTGTAGTGGCACTGCTCGCATACCAGAGTTGACTTGAACTGGCCCTGCGAATGTTGAATAATGCTGAACATGTTAGTGAAGTGCAATGACCCAATCCCCAATGCACTGACCCAATCCCCAATGCACTGACCCAATTCCCAATGCACTGACCCAATTCCCAATACACTGACCCAATCCCCAATGCACTGACCCAATCCCCAATGCACTGACCCAATACCCAATGCCCTGACCCAATCTCCAATGCAATGACCCAATACCCAATACACTGACCAAATCCCCAATGCACTGACCCAATCTCAAATGCAATGACCCAATCTCAAATGCAATGACCCAATTCCCAATGCACTGACCCAATCAACAATGCACTGACCCAATCCCCAATGCACTGACCCAATCCCCAATGCACTGACCCAATCCCCAATGCACTGACCCAATACCCAATACACTGACTCAATCCCCAAATGCAATGACTCAATCCCCAATGCACTGACCCAATCTCAAATGCAATGACCCAATCCCCAATGCACTGACCCAATCTCAAATGCAATGACCCAATCCCCAATGCCCTGACCCAATCTCCAATGCAATGACCCAATACACTGACCAAATCCCCAATGCACTGACCCAATCACAAATGCAATGACCCAATCTCAAATGCAATGACCCAATTCCCAATGCACTGACCCAATCAACAATGCACTGACCCAATCCCCAATGCACTGACCTAATCCCCAATGCACTGACCCAATCCCCAATGCACTGACCCAATCCCCAATGCACTGACCCAATCTCAAATACACTGACCCAATCCCCAATGCACTGACCCAATCCCCAATGCACTGACCCAATTCCCAATACACTGACCCAATCCCCAATGCACGGACCCAATCCCCAATGCACTGACCCAATTCCCAATGCACTGACCCAATCCCCAATTCACTGACCCAATAT
>NIVC01002579.1:0-50000 GCA_002269645.1 Macrostomum lignano | reverse complement strand
GCTTCATGGAGAAGCAGGGAGGTGCAGGGAAAGATTTGCAGGGAAAGAAGATGCGGGGAGGAAGATGAAGTGAAGGAGGCAGGCAGATGCAGGGAGGAAAGATGCAGGTAGGGAAGATGCAGGGAGGAAATATGTAGGTAGGGAAGATGCAGGGAGGAAATATGTAGGTAGGGAAGATGCAGGGAGGAAATATGTAGGTAGGGAAGATGTAGGTAGGGAAGATGCAGGGAGGGAAGATGCAGGGAGGGAAGATGTAGGTAGGGAAGATGTAGGTAGGGAAGATGCAGGGAGGAAAGATGTAGGTAGGGAAGATGCAGGGAGGAAAGATTCAGGTAGGGAAGTTGCAGACAGGGAAAATGTGCCCCCATTAGAGTGAATCTCACTACAAGCCCAAACTAAAAACACAATCAATTAAAAAGATCATCTCACACTCACCGATTCACAGCCGGCACAGTAGAAGAACTCGGAGCCGGCGCTTTGTCACGCTCCGCTCGTTCAGCCGCCTCTTTAGCCGCCGCCGCCGCCGCAGCAGCAGCAGCCGCCGCTTTCTGCGCCCGCTGCTCTTCTTCAAGTTTCTTCTTCTGCTCGGCCGCCTTCGCCTCCGCCTCGGCAGCGGCGGCGGCAGCAATTCGAGCTTTCCGTTGCTCTTCGAGTTTACGACGGGACTCGTCTTCTAGGGAAGGATAGGCTACAATGCTTGCCAGGCCACCGCCACTGCCGCCTCCCTTGCTGCTATCGGGACCTTGATAAGCCGGGTCCGTTGTCAAGGTCGGGTAGGCCAGAAGGACGCCCTGATGGGTGTTTGATGTGTCATACATATAAATATACTGTAAATAGCAATGTTAATGTAGATGCATTTAGCAGCTGGGATTGTAATTCCTGAATGAACAACATTCAAATCTAAATAAGGAAGGGATAAATATCCAATCCCAAATAAACAGGGATCAGGATCCCAGGATAAAAGATTCCCCAATCACAAATAAGCAGGGATCAGGATCCCAGGATAAAAGATTCCCCAATCACAAATAAGTAGGGATCAGGATCCCAGGATAAAAGATTCCCAACCACAAATAAGCAGGGATCAGGATCCCAGGATAAAAGATTCCCCAATCACAAATAAGTAGGGATCAGGATCCCAGGATAAAAGATTCCCCAATCCCAAATAAGTAGGGATCAGGATCCCAGGATAAAATATTCCCCAATCACAAATAAGTAGGGATCAGGATCCCAGGATAAAAGATTCCCCAATCACAAATAAGTAGGGATCAGGATCCCGGGATAAAAGATTCCCCAATCACAAATAAGCAGGGATCAGGATCCCAGGTAAAAGGTTCCCCAATCCCAAATAAGCAGGGATCAGTATCCCGGGATAAAACATTCCCCAATCCCAAATAAGCAGGGATCAGGATCCCGGGATAAAACATTCCCCAATCCCAAATAAGTAGGGATCAGGATCCCTGGATGAAACTGTCCCTAAATCCCAAATAAGCAGGGATCAGGATCCCAGGTAAAAGGTTCCCCAATCCCAAATAAGCAGGGATCAGGATCCCAGGATAAAAGATTCCCCAATCACAAATAAGCAGGGATCAGGATCCCGGGATAAAAGATTCCCTAATCCCAAAAAAGCAGGGATCAGGATCCCAGGATAAAAGATTCCCCAATCCCAAATAAGCAGGGATCAGGATCCCGGGATAAAAGGTTCCCCAATCCCAAATAAGCAGGGATCAGGATCCCAGGATAAAAGGTTCCCCAATCCCAATTTGCCAACTTCGCATTGAAGAGTATAAGCACCCACTGCCCTCAGCACACCTGCAATCCTCGCTGCAGCAGTAGCGGCTCGCTCTTTAATGTTCCAGCCGAGTCCCACTTGAAGATGGCATCTTTGAACACCTGGACTGGGTGCTGCGGATTTAACGATCTGTCATTGGAGCGCCAGTCCATGATGATCACGTGGGTCATTGCTCGACGCGCTTTCCACAGTGTCTGGCCTTCGGGCGGTACGAGAGCTTCAACTCCGCTGACACTGCAGCTGGAAGGATATTGGTGCAGAGTGGAGCGGCTGGATCAAAGAATATGGGGAATATAGGGAAGCTGGGAGTGAAAGGAGGATGGGGAGGGTGGAAGCCGGGAGTGAAGGGAGGATGATGAGGGTGGAAGCGGGGAATGAAGGGAGGATGATGAGGGTGGAAGCGGGGAATGAAGGGAGGATGAGAAGGGTGGAATCGGGGAATGAAGGGAGGATGAGAAGGGTGGAATCGGGGAATGAAGGAAAGATGGGGAGGGTAGAAGCGGGGAATGAAGGGAGGATGGGGAGGGTGGAAGCTGGGAGTGAAGAGAGGATGGGGAGGTGAAAGCTGGGAATGAAGGGAGGATGATGAGGGTTGAAGTGGGGAATGAAGGGAGGATGAGGATGGTGGTAGAGGGGAATGAAGGGAGGATGGGGAGGGTGGAAGCGGGGAATGAAGGGAGGATGAGGAGGGTGGTAGAGGGGAATGAAGGGAGGATGATGAGGGTTGAAGTGGGGAATGAAGGGAGGATGAGGAGGGTGGTAGAGGGGAATGAAGGGAGGATGGAGAGGGTGGAAGCGGGGAATGAAGGGAGGATGAGGAGGGTGGAAGTGGGGAATGAAGGGAGGATGGGGAGGGTGGAAGCGGGGAATGAAGGGAGGATGAGGAGGGTGGAAGTGGGGAATGAAGGGAGGATGGGGAGGGTGGAAGCGGGGAGTGAAGGATGAGGAGGGTGCAAGTGGGGACGGTGGGGAATAGAGGGAAAGAAGGGGCAACTGTCATAAGGCGGGATAGCTTAAAAAATCAACTTTAATCGTCAATAGGGAATATTAAGAAGCCCGCTCTAACCCCGGCTTGATCAGTGAGCCGTCAATATTAATCAGACAGTCGTGGCGTAGACGGCAGGCGCTGAACTCGCCGGGAGGACGAAGGTCGAACACCAGCACGTTTGGCGACGCATCAGGCGATTTCAACAATTTGTAGAGCGCGGCCGAGTCCAGCTCTCCTGCGGCCGAGGTAGCCGTGGCCGGCTTCTTGTCGGCGGCTGAACTGGTTGACTGCTTGCCACCGTCGCTGCTGCCGCTAGACTTCGACGTTGTGTCGACTGCTGCAGCGTCCAACTGCTTGGCCAGCTGCTCGGCTTCGATGCGCTGGTAGCTGCAGGATGGGGGAGGGCGGAGAGTATCAGTGACAGACAGACAGACAGACAGACAGACAGACAGACAGACAGAGACAGACAGACAGAAATATAGATAAAGACAGACAGACAGACAGAGACAGACAGACAGACAGACAGACAGACAGACAGACAGACAGACAGACAGACAGACAGACAGACAGACAGACAGAGACAGACAAACAGACAGACACACAGACAGAGACAGACAGACAGACAGACAGAGACAGACAAACAGACAGACAGAGACAGACAGACAGACAGAGACAGACGAACAGACAGACAGACAGACAGACAGACAGAAAGTCAGAAGCGAGAGTAATGAGTTGAGACACACCGAGGAGCAAACGCAGAACTGGGAAAGAACCCAAGCAGCTGCAGCGGCGGCAGCAGCAGACAGACATAAACCTGTATGCAACACGGAAAATAAAAGCTAAAAACTCACCGCTCTTTAAGAGAACTCGACAGCCTCTCCGCCTGATCAGTGGCCTTCTGCATCTCTTTAATCATGCGAAAGTCGCTCTTTTTAAAATCGGGCATCTTTCTAACCCGATCGTACACAAACAGGGTGCGCATGAACAGCACATAGGCGCGCTCCTCGTCTCGATCGATGGCAGCCTTCTCCGCCGCCTGATAGGTTTTGCTCATAGAATTGAGGCCAGCCCGGGCGCTGTTGATATTCTTGACATTCTCTTCAGCGCGGGCGTTAAGCTCTTGCATGGACTTGCTCATGTACAGTTCAACTGGGTCTCCCATGCTGACTTTACTGCAATTCATAGAATTCAGATCTGTTTTGTGAATGGCTGGTTAAATAGCTTAGACTGTAAGCAAGGGGTTGTGTGCACTCCAGCAAACTTTAAGCGGCATTGTTAGTTGTTACACAACCAGTGAGAGGCATTACTGCCCATTCCTCCAACTCTCATGAGCAGGCAAAAAAGTGCATTGATATACATGCAGTCATATACACATCTATTGCATTTTGCCTAGTACATAAGCAATAAGGATGCTAAGCAATTTGGCAATAAAAAATTCAATGAAAAAGATTCACCATACACAAATTTGGCAAAAGCAAAGTTGGCAACAATCTAATCAAAATAGGTAACAATGAAGAAGAACAAATATATATAATCTTATCAATTCTTTTAGTAAAATTATACTAATCAATGTATATTAGCATTCCATTTTAACTTATGTTTGTTTTAGCCATTATCCTGTGTTTTTCGAATGTGCTTTCCAAGAAATGTTTATTCATTCTTGAAGATGCAAGATATGTAGCTCATAATTTACTTCAATTGAATATATTTTTTATATCTACTTGGTCATATATGGGCTTTAGACCTTAGTATGTATTACATGTGGCAAGTAGAGCCCAACTGAGATCCCAATCCTGATCCCAACTTGGTTGGGACTTGGGTGTTTTTTATGATTCCCAGCCATGTCGGGAGTAAGTATTATGAGTTGGGAAAAGTTGGGTGGGTGGGACTAATAAAAAGTTTGCTTGTGGCTTGCACATCTTGCATTACAACAATCCAATTAACAAGGAATTTGGTAAGAAGAAGGAAATAAAAGGAAATTATAAATTAGGATTGCACAAGAGGAGTCTCGCCTCTAACCTAATTAATGGGAGTCTTGCCCAAGCACAATTAAGGGAAATAGGAATTAAGGGGAATTACTATAAATCAACCTTTTGTACAATTGAGCATTTCTTTTAATATCAAATTCATCAACCTTTAAGTATAATATACTTGGTGTCTTGACTCAATTCTTTAAATCTAAATAACAGAATTAGGGTAAGCAGGAACCTGGTGGCATCGAACTACCAAAATCTAAAACTAGTAAAATCCACTAGTAAAAATCCTTGGCAATAGAGAACCAGTAGCCTAAACTGCAAGGAATGCCTATTCCATTAAAATATGTTCACTTAAATGAATCAATTAATTTAATCAAACAAAAAGTAATTGAAAAGCAAGATTTTGTGCTAAAAGTGTCTTTTGAGAATCTATTATTATTGGAAATACTAATGAAATGAAAAATATTAAAGTTTAGTGCAAAAATATGACAAGAGTCAAATAGAGCAAGGTTGAGGTTTGAAATTCACTAACTACCAAATTTTCATTCTATTTGACTACTCAAAAAAACTCAACTTGAATACTTAGCTCAAACCTTAAAGCTTGGTCAAGTACTTGACTTGACCAAAACCTGAGTTTGTCTGGGCTTTACACTCTAATAGTACTTATACTAAACTACAAGTTAGGCAAATATTGTAGTAGTAATATTACTGGACTATTAATATTAACTAAAACACATGCCTATATATTATAATAAATGCATCTGTGCAGGGCCCCTCCCAATTCTATTATAAAATTAATAACCATATAACTAATTTTGAATGCATGCCAAATCTAGGAAAACACATTTGTTATAGCGAAATTATATATTCAATAGAAAGTGGGATGTCTTTGATATGTAACTTTTTTGGTTGTAGGAATATCCTTGATACATATCCAATTTTTATGATCTAAAGAAGCTTGTTTGTACAAAAATGATGGAAAAAACCCAATAAAATTACAAGCATTATCTGTTTACCTTTTTTAGAAATATCAGAGGACATTCCTGCAACCAAGAAAGTTACATATTGGAGACTTCCCACTTACTATTAGATATGTAATTTTGTTAAGTGGGATAGAATATTTGACTTAGCATAGCAATAATGAAGCAATAAACAATACAAGTTAAAAACATTTTTTCCAAATTATTCATGATATCTTCCTATTTTTTCGTTACATAAGATTTTCACAAAGAATCCATGCAACTGAGCAAATTTGTCAACAATATGCGCGCAAGTGCACAAGTTTTTTTAGTGTGCATAGAATGAATTGCACTGCACTGCACAACGTCCCTAATTCGGTTTGTAATTTTTGTAGCCTGATTAGGTTTTGATTTTGTTTCTACGAGTATAAGTGATATTACAAATAAGCTTATGGCATTAGTAAACAGAATGTTAATGTGAAACAAAAGATCGAAAAAAATAATGACTCATTTGTGAGTAATTTTAATACGGTTAAATTCTATTTTGTCAAGGCCGATTTCGTTGAAACCAAGTTTAAAATTTTTGTTTATGACAAAATGTATATAACAAATTGAGTTAACATTGTACAACTTTAAACAAAAAAAATATTGATCAAAAAACAACTTTAGCGCTAAATAAAACTATAAAAATAACAATAGATAACTTAGCCTATAGTATAGCTTATTATTATTTTATGTGTTTCACTGGTTCAGATCGGTTTCAATAGGATGTTCCTGCATTATTACGATCGAATTAAGTGCAATGCAAGGTTCATACTACTCATTGACTTGGCACTCGAACTTTTTAACTGTTGAGTTTGATGCAAGGGACTTCTTAAACCACCGACTGTTATCATTTTATATGCTCAGATTGTCGAAAGATTCATGTCTCTAAATCAAAGTTTTGACCATTAACTACGAATTTTTTACTTTTGTGATGGGCACCTCTTATTTGTAAAGATTGAAGGGATTACACATCCGTGTTGCGAGTATACGCTCGTACATAGTGCAAGTGCAAACTGATTAAAAAACTGACAACTGAAAATATATACCCGTTTTTATCCCCCGTGTATATAAATATTTTTGCATCTTTGTACATGTACGTACATGTAAGGGTTTCTGATTGCATACACAACTAGCTACGTGTTTGTCTCAGGTAAGGCACCCAGTAAATTTCCGTTTGGCTCTCTGCGTTTGAACTGTTTTCAGAAGTCAGAATTTAGAAGTTCAGAAGCTTTTCTGCGGTAAATGCTTTTTATTTTTTTTGGCAATAATTTTAAACCTGCTAATTTTAGACCTGCTAAAACTCCTAACCGAAGCCAATTTACCGGACTCCAGCGAGGATCTCCCTGGCATTGAGCATCGGTGCAACTCCCTCGTTGAGATCCTAAACACCGCCATACGCGCTAACGCCCCTAAGTTGTATTGCAGGAAGAAATACTCTCCTTGGTGGAGTCAAGAACTCACTCGCATGAAGAAAAACACCCGCCGACTGCAACGCCTCGCAAACGGCTCGAATACCCCAGATGATTGGGAGAACTACCACTCTGCTCTGAGGATGTACAAAAGTGCCATCCGAAGGGCTAAGAAGACCACCTGGAAAGCCTACTGCGCCAGCCTGGAAGGGCAACACCCCACAGCCCGGCTGGTCAGGACTCTCAGGCACGACACGCTCTCTCAGTGTAACTCCCTTCTGCACCTGGATGGCAACTACACTACCAGTGCCGAAGGTTCGCTAAATCTTCTTTTCTCCACCTGCTTTCCGCAGGTTGACGAACCGGAGTACGTGGTCGAAGACCACAGGCCTTGTGACCGTCCGCTTTTCCAGCAGTGCGCCAGTCCCCGGCTGCTCCAGCTGGCGGCAAATTCTTTTAAACCGTATAAATCGCCTGGCCCTGACAATATCGCCCCCTGTATCCTTCAGGAGGCGCTTAAGCTGCAAAACTTTGCTGATTCTCTCTCTAAATTGCTTGTTGACTGTTTTACTACAGGTTACATTCCCACAATCTGGAGAATGTCCAGAGTCGTGTTCATCCCGAAACCCGCCAAGGGTGACTACACCAATGTGAAATCCTTCGGGCCCATCAGCCTCACTTCCTTTTGTGTTAAGCTGATGGAGAGGCTCATCCTGTGGAGGCTTCGAGAGTGCGACCTGCGCTCCGACCCCGTCAGTAAGTACCAGTACGCCTTCCAGCCTGGAAAGACGACTGAGCATGCTCTCCATGCCATTACCTCCAAGATCGAGAGTGCCATCCTTAGCAAACAACTCGCTTGCGGGATGTTTGTTGACTTCGAAGGAGCGTTTGACAATGTCCTTTTCCGCTCCTTCAGAAACTCTCTTTCCCGCAGGAATGTGAGACACAGCATTGTCCGCTGGATTTATTTTATGATCCGCAATAGGTTTGCGACATCTACGCTTATGGGCGTTACCTACACCCGGGCGGTGATGAAAGGCGGCCCGCAAGGTGGCGTGCTAACTCCACTTCTTTGGAATCTTGTCATGGACGAACTTCTAACCGCTGACATTCCCAGCAGTATCACCAGGGCGGGCTACGCCGATGACGTTGCCGCGGTCGTCAGCGGACCCGACCCCGCCACTCTGCGCAACCTGATGCAGCAATTCGCCGACAAGGCGGCCGACTGGGCTACGCAGCATGGCCTAAATATCAGCGTCACCAAGACTGTCGCTGTCGTTTTCACCAAGCGCCGTGCGTGGGAGATGAAAAACCTCACTGTCTATGGCAAAAACATCCCCTTCAAGAAGGAGGTCAAATACCTCGGTGTGACGCTAACGCATGACCTGCGCTGGACGAAGCACCTTGATAACGTCATCGGTCGGGCAAAACGCTGCTTTGCCCAGCTGCGCAGAGCCATCGGGCCGACTTGGGGCCTCTCACCTAGAACGGTCCGTTGGATTTACACCGGCATCATCCGGCCCAGTATCCCATACGCGAGTCTCATCTGGACTAGCGTGCTGGAGCAGAAGACCGCCCGTTAGCGCCTGTACCAGCTTCAGGGCAGCATTTGCCGTGCCATCACAGGTGCGTACCCGTCTACCCCCTACGAGGGGCTGAACACTATCCTTAACCTGCCTCCGCTTCACCTATTCATTAGGGCGGAGGCTATGAAGTCTGCCTCCCGGCTTATCAGAGATAAAACGTTAAATAACGCACCCTCTGGCTTTATGCCAATGAAAACATTAATCCCGCATATGGACTTTGTCCGCCGCGACCTCAACAACATCCACATGGACCTGGGCAATGTGGATAGTCGACCTCCCGCCCTCAACATCAGGAGGGGCTTCAAGACCGCCATCCCTGGCCGAGACAATATTCCGCTGGATGTCGATGTGAACCGGCGCAGCCAGGGCATTCACTGCTTCACCGACGGCTCGCTGTTCAACGGCCGCGCTGGAGCGGGTATTGCCATTTTCCACGAGGGTAAGATGCTTTTCCAGGAAAGTCTGCACCTCGGTGAGAACACCTCAGTTTTCCAAGCTGAAATTTGCGCCATTGAGCAGTGTGCCCAGCAACTGCTTAAGGCAAACATAATAACTTTGACATTAATTTCTACACTGATAGCCAAGCTGCTATTAAGGCCTTAACCACTGAGAATATCTCCGCTGCTACAGTATCTCAATGCCACCGCAGTGTGCAATCTCTCTCAGTCCTTAGCAGGATTAGAATTATCTGGACACCTGGTCACAGCAACATCCTGGGCAACGAGCTCGCGGACTCTCTCGCCAAGGAGGGCAGCAACCCAGACGGCAACCATCGTCTGATGAGGCTACCCACTCCCAGGTCGCAAGTCACCCGCCATATCAACAGGTGGCTCCATCAGCAGCACCAGCACTGGAACAGCTGCACCGAGTACAGGCAGAGCCGCTCTGCCATGCCTAACCTGAACAGGAAAGTCTCTGATTATCTGATTTCGCTTAACAGAACCGACCTCAGGGAGATGTGCATGGTCCTAACCGGCCATGGATTCTTCCAGAGACATATATCGTTGCAAACCGGTTGCCCTCCCACCTGTCCTTTCTGTGGCATAGGAGAGGAGACCGCGGAGCATCACGTCACCTTCTGCCCTTACTTCAACAAGGCGCGGCACAAATACCTCGGCCACCCCCAGCGGATGGACGAGCTGACCACCCCGGACACTATCCGTGACCTGCGCGCCTTCGTCCGGGACTCCGGCCGGATGAGGGTCGCCGATGCCTCCACTGCGAACCTGCCGACTACTGGCGGGGACTGGGCGCACCCCCAGGGTTAATCCTTGTGCTCTTTTACCTTGGGGTTGCGATAGGGGCCTCGCGGCCTATTCGCGGCGCCTGCCCCCCGTCAGTAGTAAGTAAGTATAAAGTAAGGGTTTCTGATTGCATACACAACTAGCTACGTGTTTGTCTCAGGTAAGGCACCCAGTAAATTTCCGTTTGGCTCTCTGCGTTTGAACTGTTTTCAGAAGTCAGAATTTAGAAGTTCAGAAGCTTTTCTGCGGTAAATGCTTATTTTTTTGGCAATAATTTTATTGTGCCTTGTAGTGCGACGATATTTTTCGATATTTACGATAGTTTTTTTCGAGGCAAATGTAAAATGTCAGCTGCCGCAAATTGCTCTCTAGCGAAAAAGCATAAATGAAATAGCAGCCATGCACCATGCAAAGAGCTTATGGGAACTTTATATAGCTTTTTCCATGGTGTGTAGCCATTGGTAAAAAATAAAGGAAAATATATTCACGCACGCACACGCTGCTTCAGCAAGGGGAGAAATCTGATTCAAACAAAACAGCCTTCGGCACGCATAGAAACTTTTGTAGACATTTGATAATGGTCTTAAAAGTTTGACAAGAAAATATCATCGAGGGCAATATTGCTGCAGCTGCGGACTGCTGCATGGCAATGCGTCACTGATCACGGTTGGTTTCTCGACATTTTCAGAGAGTAATTTTAACATTTAGTTTAGCTATTGATTTTCAGCGCAAAAATTAGATCCTTACCAACAGTAATCAAAAGGCTGTAAGGGGCGTAGGCAAAGAGGGGTTCAAGAGGGTTGTGCCATGGCCCCCTCTATCATTGCCGCTGGTTGTTGGTTGCATTGGTTGGCTTCACTCTATAGGTTGGTTGGTTGTCTCAGACTTCGACAAGTTCCTCCCTTATAAAATTAAAGCATGGGTATCATTGCACTAATTGTGCACAGCCAGCTTAAGAGAAAAAAATAGACAAATCAGAAACTTCTTTCTTGCTCGTGTTCAGACGGGAACGGACGGTGGGGTTGGAAATTCATTCGCCTATCGCTTAACAGAAACAGTGTATAAATAGAAAACTGGCTTGCATAGCAGCTACAGAAGAAATATCTAGTTATAGTTAACACTAACCGTGTCAATCAATAACAGAATGCACCCGATTGATTACGTGGTGATTGTGCTAATGTGCCTGGCCTCCGTTGGCATCGGCGTGTTCACCTCGTGTACAGGCGGACGTCAGAGATCGACAAGCGAGTACATGATGGGCAATCGGCAGATGAATCTGCTTCCCGTGGCCATCTCGATTCTTGTGTCATTCTGGTCCGCCATTTCTTTGCTTGGTGAGAAGTGCGGTTGTATCTTTTAGCTGGTAAGATTCAGTAATAAGAAGTCTAATTTTCATAAGCTCGAGAGTTCACATCGTTGAAAACCGAAAAACGTCGGATAATTTCAAAAGCTAAAAATTTGAAAAGCTCAACAACAAAATGCGCTGTCAGTTACGTCTTTTTGGGAACAGCATCACATATGGCTTGGGCCCCAAGGTACATGTAGGCCGACAAGGACACCGAAACGCAGTGCAGCATCTGCAGCGGCACCTCTTTACAGTATGACTCCGTGCGGATGATGTGGCAGGCCTGCCAACTGGAGTTGCAGACGGCGCAGCAGGTCAATTTGATGGACCAAGGGCGGCGTGGCGATAGATCAGGACTGCCGCGTTGGTGATTCTCTCGTCGGTTCCACCGAAAAAAACCTTGCTGGTCACTTCCAGCTCAAAACTGCACGATTTGAAAGATTTCCTTGATGGTGTTTTACAAGCTAATGAAGGTAAACAGATTTATTAGGCTGTATTGAATAAAAGCATCAGCTTGTAATGGTCGGTTCAATATCGGCTACGAGCGAGTCATCAATGCGGCACTCTATCGCCGCACCGGCCTGTTCCATCCCAGCGAACTGTTGCGCCGTCGGCGACTCCAGCTGGCAGGCCGTATTATCCGAGCCGAGTCGTACTGCCCACAGTCGGTGCAGGAGGTGCTGCTACTACCTGCTGGCTGATGCCGGCGTCCCGGACACTGCCGGCGGTGCGGTCTACGTTGTTGTTGTTGTTGTTGTTGTTGTTGTTGTTAAGTGCGGAGTGCAGCCGCCTAGAGCGGGGTCCAGTCGATCCACTCCAGGAGCCGCGCCACCAGGTTTCCATCGGCTAGGTCTTTCAGATCGCAAATGTTGTTCTGTCTTCGGGCGACATCGATTGCAGGGCGGTGGACCAGGTGGAATTGGTCTACCTCGAGCCCACAAAGCCTGCACTCGGCCAGCTGAGCTTTGCCTGGCCAGCTGAGCTTTGCTGAGCTTTGCCCGTCGGCCTTTACTGCCCACCTGGAGAAGCTTCTCCAGCCCCTACTAGGCGCCGCGTCTTCGTCGCGGGGGGGAGGTGTCCCTATGGGACATCAAAGAGCGCCTAAACCTCGGACACCCTGTGTCCCATCGGCTGTTGTTGTTGTTGCTGTTGTTGTTGTTGTTTTTGTTGTTTTTTTGTTGTTGATGTTATAATGGTGAATTTTGAGTCAGTTTCTACGATACTATTTGTGTGTGCATGATGCCGCCTCACCTCCAACTTGAAACTAACAGCTGTCATATAGTGTGATATTCGCAGAAGGCACACTGCAGTTTGGAATAAAACCCCAGGCACTTTACGCTCGCACCCACAGCAATAATACGCTATCATAATAGCAAGCGGCTTTGCTGTACATTTAATTTGGCTCGAAAATACAATACACGTATGAAACGCGAAATTTTCCACGATAAGAGAGAATAATCGCACAGATACGGCAGCCCATGCTGAGGACGAGGAAGTAGTATACGCGAGTAGTTTAGCACTGATAGCATAATAAACCTGGTGATAAGAGGAACATGTAGTGTGCTCTGAGAATGAACGCAGAACGAAACAGATTCAAGTCTTATGAATTGATGTGGGAATTTTTACTCACCTGTATTGACTCTTCACAAACCTATGCAGCATCATCAAAGAGTCAATTAACCATGCAAATTTGTCTTCAGGCGGGCCAGCAGAAATCTTCTACTTTGGCAGCTATTTCAACGTCACTGCTGTGGGCATCACACTTGCCTGCTTAATTTGCGCTTACCTGTTCGTGCCGCTGTTCTATCCGCTGCAGATCATCAGCATCTTCGAGGTAGAACTCGACTGACTTTGAGCTGCTCCTTGGGTGGACACTGGCTCGGTTGCATAGAGATTCTTACTAATAATTATTCATTCTACCGTACCAGGTGTTTGATTCCCCATCACCTCTACGGTACCAGGTGTTTGATTCCCCATCACCTCTACCTTATCAAGTGTTTGATTCCCCATCACCTCTACGGTACCAGGTGTTTGATTCCCCATCACCTCTACCTTATCAAGTGTTTGATTCCCCATCACCTCTACGGTACCAGGTGTTTGATTCCCCATCACCTCTACCGTCCCAGGTGTTTTATTCCCCATCACCTCTACCGTTTCAGGTGTTTGATTCCCCATCACATCTACCATATCAGGTGTTTGATTCCCCATCACTTCTACCATATCAGGTGTTTGATTCCCCATCACATCTACCATATCAGGTGTTTGATTCCCCATCACCTCTACCGTATCAGGTGTTTGATTCCCCATCACATCTACCATATCAAGTGTTTGATTCCCCATCACCTCTACCGTATCAGGTGTTTGATTCCCCATCACATCTACCATATCAAGTGTTTGATTCCCCATCACCTCTACCATATCAAGTGTTTGATTCCCCATCACCTCTACAATATCAAGTGTTTGATTCCCCATTACCTCTACCATATAAGGTGTTTGACTCCCCATCACCTCTACCGTTTCAGGTGTTTGATTCCCCATCACCTCTACCGTTTCAGGTGTTTGATTCCCCATCACCTCTACCGTTTTAGGTGTTTGATTCCCTATCAACTCTACTGTTTCAGGTGTTTCAATACCAACGAAATCCTAAAATTCCTACAACCCTCCATTTTACAATTAATAATTAAATTTTCAGTACCTGGAGCTGCGATATCAAGCAAAGTTCATTCGATACTGGGGCACAGGACTCTACGTGCTGACAAGTGTAGGGCTTTCCCATCTAAAATAAACTTTAGATATTTGACTGACTAAAGACTGCTATATGTTTTAACATGGATTTACGGTTAATTTTCAGATACTTTACCTCTCAGTGGCTCAACTGGCTCCAGCAATGGCTCTGGATGCTGGTAAGAGAGTTGCACCCAGTTCAAGGCTGCTGACATATCCTATCAATAGTCACTATATCCACTTATTTTTTCAGTGATGGGAATTCCTCAATGGGGCGGTATACTAATCATTGGCGGAATTTCAATCATTTATACTGCTTTGGTGAGCTGATGGTGTACCGTCATTCATTCAATCAAATAAATTATCTGTCTATCTATCTATCTATCTATCTATCTATCTATCTATCCATCTATCTATCTATCTATCTATCTATCTATCTATCTATCTATCTATCTATCTATCTATCTATCTATCTATCTATCTATCTATCTATCTATCTATCTATCTATCTATCTATCTATCTATCTATCTATCTATCTATCTATCTATCTATCTATCTATCTATCTATCTATCTATCTATCTATCTATCTATCTATCTATCTATCTATCTATCTATCTATCTATCTATCTATCTATCTATCTATCTATCTATCTATCTATCTATCTATCTATCTATCTATCTATCTATCTATCTATCTATCTATCTATCTATCTATCTATCTATCTATCTATCTATCTATCTATCTATCTATCTATCTATCTATCTATCTATCTATCTATCTATCTATCTATCTATCTATCTATCTATCTATCTATCTATCTATTTATCTATCTATCTATCTATCTATCTATCTATCTATCTATCTATCTATCTATCTATCTATCTACGAGCGTATCTATCTATCTATCATCTATCTGTCTATCTATCTATTCACAAATAAAACTAAATGAATTAACTCGACCATTGGTCAGTCATTTTCTGGGCTTGAAGATCAGTATAAAAATATTGATTTCCTGCAGGGAGGAATCAAGGCGGTCATCTGGTCGGACGTCTTCCAATCGGTTTTCATCCTGATAGGTCTGGTTGCCGCGCTGATTAAGGTACATGCAGTCTTGCGGAAAATTGTCGATCATTCTAACTATTACCTCAAGTTTCAATCTAGCATTTTTAATTGAACGCTCAAACAGGCAACAATTGACTCTGGTGGACCAGCAACTGTGTTCGAGACCAACTCAGCTTGGGGAAGATTCGAAACCTTCAATTGGAGCCTGGATCCTCGAGTGCGACTCACCGTGTGGGGCAGCAGCATTGGCGTCATGCTCACCTGGATTCCCTGCTACGGTCCCAATCAAGCCTCTTTTCAAAGATTTGCGTCGCTGCCGACACTGGCCAAGGCAAAATGGTGAGGCTGTTGTTGCTATTGGCTGCTGTTTGTGTTGTGAAGTAAAACGATATCCACCAATCTCAGACAGCCAATCAGAGATCAGACAGATCGAACCACGATCGAACCACAGATCGAATCAGGGGCAGAGGGAGAAGGAGCGATGCTATTCGGCAACCAATCAGAAATCAGACAGAACCACAGCATCGGAGAGAGGGGTAGAGGAAGAAGAAGCGATGCTATTCGCCAACCAATCAGTGATCAGACAGAACCATAGTATGCGGAGAGAGGGGCGGAGGTGAAAGGAGCAATTGATAAGCTACAACCAATCAGGGAAAGGGAAAGAGTGAACAAACCTTTGAACTCCAGGTCTATTCTGCTCAACATATTTGGCGTTTACTTTTTCTTCGCTCTATTGGCCTTCGTTGGGTACGCCTTGTTTGCTCTCTACACAGTAAGAGGCTGCGACCCGTTCTCCGACGATGCCGTGAGCTCTATTAATCAGGTAATATTTACTTCATCAGAAACCTGGAAGCCTCGGCATATTTGAAATCCTATGTTGACTCAAATTTAAACTAATCAGATTCCAATACCCTATTCTAGCTTCTCCCGCACTACATCAAGTACGATTTGAATATCCCAACACTACCAGGAATAATCATGGCCTGCATTCTGAGCGGTGCATTCAGGTACTGACTATGATTGTCTACATAACATCCGAAATCAATTGTAGTCTGCTCGATATAAAACGAAATCACATGACTAATAATTTCAGCACGACGAGCACCCTGCTCAACTCCCAGGCCGCTGTGACTGTAATTGATTTTGTGCAGCCGCGTTGGCGTCTATCAGATGCCGCGGCTACCGTGGCAACCAAGTGGCTGGGTAAGAAGACATCTTGTACTTTGAAAAAGTACACTGGCTGTATCTTTTTTCCGGAATCTCTCTTTATTGTAGCTGCTGGAACAGGTTTCTATCCTTCTAGACTTGATCAGCTGGCCTATTCCATCAAGTCTAAGATTCCACCCGTTTAAGCTAAGCTGAGCAGAACTTCTACTGGTTTTTATAGACAGGAGGTCGGCTAATTCCTCCTGTCTTTGATAAAAAGGGTTGTTGGTCCAGTTGTGAGTTTCTTCTGCCTCTGGGCTCCGTTTCCCCCTTCCCATCGGCGTCGTCGTCGGCGTTGCGTTTGCTATTGTGGCTGTTGTTGTTGTTTTTGTTGTTGCTGTTGTTGTTGTTGTTGTTTTTTTTGTTGTTGTTGCTGTTGTCGTTGTTGTTGTTGTTTTTTTGTTGTTGTTGCTGTTGTCGTTGTTGTTGTTGTCCTTGCCTGGCTTAGGTATCGGGATGATATCCGCTTTCTTCCCCTGTCCTGGGCATAAGTGCTCTTCCCAGCTTCTATTGAAAAGACCGAGCCATCTCATTCTCCCTTTTGTAGAAAGGTTTTTCATAAATCTCACTTCCACTCCGTCGACTCCGCCCTTCTTTTCCGGGGCCATGCTTTTAATGACGTCGATGAGTTCTTCGTCGCAGAAGGGGATCCCGAATTCCGGGGCCTCCTCATAGGTGGTGAACCTTCTAGCCACTCTCGCCCTCTGGTTCCGGTCTTCTTTTTCCATGGTGACCTTACTGTTGTTGGCGTAGAGGTCTGCGAAGAGCGTGGCTTTCTCGCGGTCCGTCCTGGCAGTTTTGTGGTCCGCATTGATGTTTTGGTTAGGTGCGTTTTGCGCTCCTCCAGAGTACAAAGATTTGATGGTGGCCCATGTTTTCCTGCCATCGTCCGCTTCCTCCAGGCTTTCAACGTGCTCCCTCCAGAACTCTTGCTTTTTTGTTTAGTTTTTTCAACCAGTTTTTGGTTCTGTGCACACCATCTTTCTCTGCTCTCCGGCGAATCTCTGGGCTCTTCGTCTCTGGCCTTTTGTATCTCTGATAGTTCCTCGTCCCAGAAAGGTTTGTACTTGGGACCGGACTTCCTCTTACTGACGCTCGCTTCCGCCGCCTTGATCAGTGCCTCTCCCAGGGCTTTGGCCTCTTGGCTAACCGAGTTAACTGGAATATCATCCGCTAGCTCATCGAACGCGATCTGGAAAGCGGTCCAATCAGCTTTTTTCCAGGCCCACGCGAGGCGGGCTCGGGATTCCCTAACCTCTCTATCCGTGTTAATCTCTATAATAATCGGGCAATGGTCAGAACCGAGTCCGTTGACCGTCTTCCAAGAGCTTCTCTGCCCGAGATCTCCATCTGCGAGGGATATATCCGGTATCCGTACTCGCTGCACCAGTCAATCAATTCTCGCGCCTCTCTTCTGCTCTCGCGGCCCTGGTCGTCGTCGCTGCCCCATTCGGCTGCATGTAGGTTTAGATCTCCAGATGCTGTCCTCTTCGCGGTCATCCTCATCACCGATCACCCTAATTGGGGGGGGGGGTGATACACGTTGGTTATCATGACTTTCTCTTATCTGTTAGCATCTATCAGGACCCGAACGCCCTCAGTAGTGGTTCCTTTCCAGCTGTTCAAACCTCTGAAGGGGATTTTGTGCGGGATCAAGGTGAGGAGTCCTCCCCCTTTCGAGTGGTCGCTGTGGCGGATTTCCAAACGGTCTTTTCGGATCGTAGTGAAGCCGCTAAAGCGGGGGGTGGTACTCCGCGCATCGAGTTTCGATTCCTGAATGACTGCGACATCGATATTTTGGTCGTGGGGGAATGCTTCGAGTTCTGCTCTTTTGGTTCCGATCCCGTCAGCGTTCCATTGGAGGATTCTGATGGTTTTGGATTTGGTTTGTTTCCAAATTTGGTTTCGTTTGTCTTCGTTCTCGCTGTGCTTTCTTCTCATAGATAGTATTTAGGCGTTCGAGACAGTCGCCGCAGGTCCACAGGCCTTTCTTTACTTCGGTTTCTAGTTGCTTTCTGCTGGCCTGGGTGCATTTGTTATGATACAATCCGTCGCACCGTCTACATTTGGCTATCGTGGCCGAGACTCTAATGACTTTACCGCAACCTACTCTCTTGCATTTGGTTCCAGCGTTGATCTCTCTGATCAGCTGTTCTCTACGATTTTTAATTTCTTATTCTTCTTCTGCCCTCCATTCCTCCGCGGTGGTGCAATTATTACATTTCCACTGCGTCTTACCGGTCTTGATCTTGTCTTGCTTCGCCCGGGTAAGGCCTGTGCAACTGCCGTGGTACTGACATCCGCAGTTAGTTTCTGTTTTTGTTGTTTTTGCTGTTATTGTTATTGTTGTTATTATTATTATTATTGTTGTTGTTGCTGCTGCTGTTGTTGTTATTATTGTTGCTGTTGCTTTTTGTTTTTGCTTGTTGTCCAAGTTAGGGTAATATCCTCTACTCTTCCTCTCTGCCTCTCTCTTCATTGTGCTTTTGAGTCGCGATCCAGCTTTCATTCAGCTATAAGGATTAATTTGCCGATTTCAGTGCTAGCTTACGGCGTTCTCGGCTCAGCGCTGGCCTTCGCGTCGTCCTACATCAGAAACGTGCCGCTAATCCAAATCTCAGGCTCCTTCATCAGCTGTTCATCTGGCGCCACTTTGGGGATTTTCCTCCTAGCCGCTTGCGTACCGAAAAGTACTTGGCGCGGCGCGTTCGCCGGTTCGCTAGTCTCCCTGGCTCTGGTTGGCTGGATCTGCGCTGGGTCCTTCACCCTGCCTGGCGGGGGTCCTCGGCTGCTGCCGTTGGAAACTGCAAACTGCAGCAGCTCCAGCAGTCTGCAGGGATTGCGCAATAACTCGGACAGCTTTAACAGCGCTAGCGGCAGGCAGGACCACCTGCTCACAGGATTGCAGGGCCTGTGCAGTATCTCCTTTCAATGGTACGGAACTGTTGGTTCATTGACCTGCTTCTTTGTGGGACTGTTGGTCAGCTTGCCGAACCTGTTGGACCCGGAAGCTCCACTGCCTGAGCCTAGGTTTATCCTGCCACCGCTGAGGCCGTTCCTGGTGAGTGACATTCTTCACTGACTCAGTTTACACACAGACTTAGTTTACACAGACTCAGTTTACACACAGACTCAGTTTACACAGACTCAGTTTACACAGACTCAGTTTACACAGACTCAGTTTACACAGACTCAGTTTACACAGACTCAGTTTACACAGACTCAGTTTACACAGACTCAGTTTACACAGACTCAGTTTACACAGACTCAGTTTACACAGACTCAGTTTACACAGACTCAGTTTACACAGACTCAGTTTACACAAATGTTTCAGTGCCCACCGGAAACTTACAACTCAGTCCCGTCGCACCAGAATGTTGATTTGAAGATTCGCCACCAGAAAGAAGGCAGCATGGTCGATTCTACTAACGATAAAGAAGAGAGGCAATATTTGTAACTGGAAGAGTTAGTGCGATTATGCTTGAAATTTCAACAAAACACATGATGTTGTGCTGTTGAGGCAAACTGAGACAACCTGACAATTAAAGACCCATGACTTAGTATATAAGCGTACTAGCTGTACTTTTTACACTTACCCGAATAATCCGATCTATAGCTTACTGTATTTATTTACTAAAAAAGAACTGATTGTAACGTTTGATGATGATGTTCCAGTTTTGACATAATTAACCCATTGGTAACGCAGCCTAAGATTAGTAAGTTTAATGGCTTTCTATATGGAAGTGTCGGTAGAAAACCTTCAGAAGTTAATTAAAAAGCTCAAGTGCGGGAAGAGCATCGGGAAAATGTCTGCTATTTCCAGTTCTGGTGCAGGTCTGGTAGTCTATATATTGCTTTGTTGGGTCAAAGATGTTGTTCACAAATGAGTGATCGGGTACATTACGAACGCCAATGCAAACATATAAATGTTTTAGTAGCCAAACGCCAAAACTGAAATCTCCTGGCCTTACTTCTCCGATCCCTAGCAAACAACTAACATTATTTTCATAAAGTTTCAATGCTTCGCGCAACTAGGCAAAATGTATTTGCAAAAACACTTTTTTAAATCATATCAGAATTTGATGGAGAATGAACGAGACCTATCTGGTTCATTTAACTCCTGAGGTATTTAACATACTGCTTACAGTCATCCTTGCTTATACATTCATATGTGCATCTACAAAATATTTTATGACGAGCACCTTGGAAAAGAAATCGAAAAAAATATATTTAGCTAAAAATTCTTTCAAAGTACGCGAGCTTTTTCGTCTTCATTGGGGGCATTCCCATTTGAGGGAACTACGAAAAATGACGACGAAAATGGAGTTTTTTAGACTTTTGCAACCGCTATACATACATGGTTACATGTACAATACACAGCGGTGTCGGAACATTTTTCAAAGTGGGGGGAGGCTATTGGTGGGAGGGCACATTGCATATACATTTTTGTAATCTAATGGCACCCTAACACTAGCTTTTATGTCAGTTTGTGACATTGTGTCAGCCAGGCCAATAATCAATTCTGTGTTGGAAGTCTGAAAATGCTCGAATTTTCAACTGATTCAAACATCGCGCAACTGTACTGCACTATCAATTTATTTAGTAATATCCCAAATGAATGAAAATTGCAAGGGCAAGACCAATCAGTTAATATTCTGGATCTCTTGGCTCCCAAGCATTTTAGTCATTTCGCTTGCATCACCAACAGCGGTTTAAGTCTTGGGATTGTAGCAGACTCGACAACACGAAAACAACAGAATACACGTTCAGCATCACAGGGCGCGCCTCAGGGCCAGGTCGCGAACGAATGCCACGCATGGATCCGGGGCCGGCGTCAGCCAGCAGGCAGTCGACGAAGCGCCGAGTGCGGGCCTGCCTGCTGCAGAAGCACCTGCACCGGCTGTGGGCAGTACGACACGGTGCAGATGATGTGGCCTGCACCAGCTGGAGTCGCCGACGTCGCAACAGGTCGCTTGGACGGACCAGGCCGGCGCGATAATACAAAGCCGCGTTGGTCACTCGCTCGGAGCCGATCTTGAAGGCGACGGGGTCAAATTGTTGCTGGAATCGTTAACATCCAGATCTCGACTTTGTACAGGCAGTACAGCAGGACGGTCTTGATCACCGCTTGGAATAACGCCACCCTCTGGCGGTCAGGCAGGGCGTCGGACTGCAGGACAGCCCTCACAGAACGAAAGAACGAACGAAAGGAACCATGCAAATCTTCGCGGACGCCGGGAACCAGACCACCGAGGTAGACGAACTGCTGACAATGCGGGAACTCCATTTCCTGTCCTGCAGCGCCTCAGCACAAAGTCGTTTTTTCACTGGGCGCCCTCGACAGTTAAGAGGACAGCAGGGCGAGATCGTCGGCCTTGCCAAGTACGCTAAGCCGCCTCTTCGGTTTGTGTCGACCCAGGCGTCGCTGCAACAGAAAGCCGTCGTCGTTGGTAGGAAGAGCGGTCCGCAGCAAGCAGTCAAGCACCAGAACGAAGAGGAACGGCCCAAGCGTATCTCCCTGTCAAAGCACACCGGAGGGTCTCAAAGAAGTCCGGTGTTAAAACAGCAGCTTTCGTATCACGGTACATCACCAGATGGCGGAAATCAGCTGCTCTGGCACGTTGTACGCACGGAGCACCTTGGGAGCACAGACCTGACGACCGAGTCGAATGCCTTCTTGAAATCTATGAAGATAACAATCAGGATCGACTGGCGTGTCCGCGCCTCCTCGATGACTCGGTGAAGAGCCAGGATCTGCGTCACTGTGCCGCGATGGGGCGATGGGGCCGCGGAAAGCCTGTCTGCTCAGGATGCAGGTACGGATCCAGCACGGGCTGCAACCGCGATAGCAGCATCCGGTTGAACAGCTTCGCAGCGCAGGACTGAAGGCAGATACCTCGATGCTCCTCAAGCCTTGTGGTGCCTGGCTTTTTAGGAAATTGTGACGATGTGCGCCGTGGTCCATTCGTTGGGTGCCAATTCTCAGCGAAGAGCTAGCACGCGATTCATTACTCTGGCGGGTACTGGCCACACAGTGGAGCAGCGCCTCGATGGGCACCTCGTGCGGAATCAGCGCTTTCCCACCCGGTGACTGTTTTGGGCGAGCCTCACAATGTCGGCTGTGCTGACTGGCGCTAGGCTGAAACTCTCCTCTGCTGGCAACGGCATCTGCAGCGGCAGCGTCAGATTGCCTGGCAGACTTGAAATTTCGATCAGAGACGCCAAAGTAAGCGCTAAACACTAGGCTTAGGCACATTAGATAAAAATTGTAGGAAATGGGATGCATGTACATGTAGAAATGCACATAATACATGTGTAGCTCGTATACACACAAATTCTTATTATTTATTTATGCGAAATGGTTTTGTTACCTAAAAAGTCTTTTATTCTATAGTCGATGGTAAATCTTTCACAATGCATTTTTCTGTCTAAACTATAATTTTTCCGTCATAATTTGTCACGACTAATTAACAATGCTCTTATGTCCAGAGTGAAATTAGCTCCTATTAGGCTGTTTTTATGATAAACTATGTGTGTATTATGTAACAAAAAAATCTTTTTGTAATAAATAATTTCTGTTAAGGACTACTATCCAACAATAATTTGTTAATCTGCGATACCACACGCTCGTAGTTCAAAATTTTTTTCAGGGAAGCAATGTTCACTCGTGGCCTTTGCTTTGCACTGCACAGACACAGTCAGCACTCAGCATCACAACACATGAGCTTAGACAACAGGCTCTAAGCCTGTCCGATATTAGTAGTAAGGTAATTTAGTCTGTATCAGGGACAGTATTAACTCTAGTTTTCATTTTATTTTTTGTCAAGAAAGCATCATACAAGGTCTAGTGCTAAACTAAAGTATTCAGCCGATCAGGATTCCCTTAATTTTCGCTTGGAAGATTAAGAAGATTTTAAGTTTTAAATTTGGTTACAAAATACACCATATAAACCTCATGTTATTTGTGCAGTAAAATGTCTCTGGAATCGAAAAGTGCTCGAAATGGCAATGGTGTTTTAGCGAACTTGGAAAAGAATAAAAGCAAAAAGATCTATAAAATCATTGTCATTGGTGATTCCAATGTTGGTAAAACGTGCCTGACATATCGGTTTTGTGAAGGAAAGTTTCCAACAAGAACAGAGGCAACAATTGGTGTAGATTTTCGAGAAAAGACCCTCAATATTGGTTGTCAAGAGATCAAGGTAATTTAAAAAAATAACTTTTAGTCCTTTTAACTAAATGTCTATGTATAAAATGTTTATCAATAGAGCCTATTCTTTTATAGACCTTGACTTAACTTCCATGAAATACTAATTCTATTTTTAGAATTAGATATAAAGGAGCCTCTTCATGGGAATCATGGCAATTGATTCCAGAACCAGAATCGGTTTGGATTTCCAAGAAAAAAGCAGTATTGTAGTGACCTTCGCGAACTTTCTTTAGCGTATGAATAATAGAAATTTCCCAATATGGTAATATTAAATATTCTACGCTTTTCCTGAAATTTCCATCATGTTCACAATATTATTTCTACACCGTCTATGCATAGTTAATTATTAATTTACATGAATTCTTGTATTGTAACACTTAGTCACTATTTGAGCAATACGTACATACAACTTAGTTTTGTTATTACAATGCACATTTTTCCAGAACTTTCCGGAAACCCCAATTTCATCTATAAATACACGAAACCAGAAATGCAATTATTTTAAGTTCTTTTCAATCACTCGATTGACTCAAATAAACAGAGCATTCAACTGCTAAAGTCTTTACAACTGGTCCGGCAAGGCGGATCAATGCAAATACATCGCAACAACAATGTCAACTCCTAGTGACTCCAGTGCGTCGAACCTACCGCCTCCTCCACCGACGGAGCAACCTCCGTTACCGGTCGTCAGCCAGCCCAGCGGCGTTGCTTCACCACCGGCGATAAGCCCGCCTAGCACCACCGCCGCGGCACCATCGATTAGCCAGCCCAGCGTCCTTTTCTCGCCGGCTGCGATGCCGCCTTACCAGCAGGCTGTGGCTGCCGTCAGCGTCAAAGCCCCGCCATTCTATTGCAACAACCCAGACGCTTGGTTCCAGACGCTGGAATCTCAGTTTAAGTTAGCCCGCATCACATCCGAGGAAACAAAGTACCATCACCTCGTGTCCAACCTGCCAGAAGACGTCGCATCTGTTCTCCTGTCGTCTGAGACTCCTGCCAACTACACTCTACTGAAGACCAGCGTCTGCAACATGATGCAGAAGAGTAAGCAGGAGAAGATTAACGAACTTCTGGCGACATCGGACCTCGGCGGCGACAAGCCCTCGATTTTTCTACAACGCCTCACAGCCAAGATGTCGCAATGCGGGATACAACCAGCCAGCTGCCCGGACATGGTCAAAGCCACGCTGTTGCGCTGCCTACCGAGCGAATTCCGCCTGGCCTTGTCTGGATTCCAGGAACAGACTCCAGCACAGCTCGCCTCCATCGCCGACTCGATGTTCGCCGTCCAGAATTCATTCGGTCGGGTCAACGCAGCGCAACCAGAGCTCATCGCGGCTGTACCAGCAAAACCAACCGGTGACTTCAACAAGGCTCGGAAAACTAGAAGCAATGGGATGAAGCCGTTCAAAGCAGGTCAACGCCCCGTCATCTGCCGCACTCATATCTTCTACGGCCAACAAGCGCGTACCTGCCGCCACTGGTGCCAGTTTCCAAAGGCACCCAGGCACTTCCGCGCGTCCTTACGAACAACGAGGCGACGCCAGCGCAATCGCGATCATCGTCACCAACGCGAAACAGCCCAACTCCGGGAAACTGGACGACGCTGCCCAACACGCCGCAGTGAGCAGCGTCAGCCGAGGAAATGCGGCGACGAAGCACTTCCTGGTGGTGGACCTCACATTCAACGGTCAATGTCTGTCCTTCCTCGTCGACACAGGAGCCGCTGTGTCCATCATTCCGCCAAAGTATCTCCACCAGGCTCTTCAGGCTACCGGTTACAGATTGACTACCGCCACCGGCACGTCCATTCCGGTTTCTGGAGAGATCACTCTCACCGTCTCCATCCGAGGACTTCGTTGATCCTTTCAGTGGACCTTCCTCGTCGCCGCCGTCATCCAGCCGATCCTTGGTTATGACTTCCTATCCCGGTACGGTCTTTTAGTTGACTGCAAGGCACGACAACTGGTGGATCCAGAAACTACGCTGCACACGCAGACTCTACCCGTCACCAGCCTGCAGCTTGACAGCTTCGCCGTCTCCTTGGCATATCCCGAGCATTGCGATCCGAGAGTGCAACAGCTCATCGATCGTTTTGCCGACACCTTTTCGTACGTCGAAGGTGGTCGCCTGCCTAGAGCTGAGGAGGTTAAACACAACACGAAGCACCACATCATCACCAACAAGCATCCTCCGACACATGCCAAAGCGCGACAGCTACATCCCGAGAAGCTTGCCATAGCCAAGGACGAGTTCCAGCAGCTGATCGACGCAGGATACCTTCGGCCTTCCGCCAGCAACTGGGCATCAGCTCTTCATATGGTCCCCAAGAAGGACAACGGTGTACCTAACGGAAAATGGCGACCCTGCGGTGATTACCGGCAGCTCAACAAGTTGACCAAACCGGACAACTATCCTATTCCGCACATCCAGTGCTTCACAAGGAGTCTTCACGGTGCAAGGATCTTCTCGAAGCTGGACCTCGTACGAGCGTACCACCAGATTCCGATCGCCGATGAAGATATTCCGAAGACCGCCATTATTACGCCATTCAGCCTCTACGAATGGACCCACATGCCATTCGGGCTGCGGAACGCAGCGCAGACATTCCAGCGCTTCATCGACAGCGTCCTGCGGGGTCTTCCATATGCGATAGCCTACGTTGATGACCTCCTGATCGCATCGCCAAACGAGGAGGATCACCTGCGACACCTGGAATCAGTCCTGACTCGTCTATCGGAGCACGGACTCAAGGTACAGCTCAGCAAGTGCACCTTCATGCAGCCGGAGGTAACCTTCCTGGGACATCAGGTGTCAGCCGAGGGCATCAGGCCGCTTGCCTCCAAGGTCGACACCATCCGGCAGTGGCCGATTCCCAAGGATGCCAACGCACTGCGTAGGTTTATCGGTGTCATCGGCTTCTACCGCCGTTTCATCCCGAAATTCGCTGACATCGCCGCGCCTCTGCAGGATCTCGTTACTACATCTCTGCAGTCTCCACGATCCTACAGATGGAACTCGGTTCATCAAGAAGCCTTCGACAAGCTCAAGGCTGCCTTGGCAGAGCGGTTGCTGTTGCAGCACCCGGATCCGAATTGCAACGCCTATAGCCTTGTCACAGATGCTTCGTCTTACAGCGTCGGCGCAGCTCTTCATCAAACGACTGGCAATGTCGCGACGCCCATCGGCCTGTTCAGCAAGAAGCTGACAGCAACGCAGCAAAAATACTCAGCTTTCGACAGGGAACTCCTCGCAGTGTATCTCGCCGTTCTGCATTTCCGGAGCCTGATCGAGGGACGTGAAGTAACGGTTTTCACGGACCACAAGCCCCTAGCTCAGGCGTTCCACAGCAACAGCGGCGGAACTTCCGACCGGAATCAACTATTTAACTTTGTTGAATGTTTGACTGCCTTAATAGCCTCACTTTGCACAATTTTTCACTTTCTTATTGGCTATTGCCATTCATTAATCACAATTTTAAAGCACTAAATATCCCTCTAGTCTAGTTTAGGAGACAAAAAGTTAATACATTACAAATTGGTTCTGGTTCTAGAACCAGAACAAGCAATATAGAAAGCCTCAAAGAATAAATTTTAATATGTGATATGCATTATAATTAATGCTATTATTTCAATCATTATCAAGATTGTTAAAATTTATTATTTATTGTGAAATTAAACGGAATGGCATAATGTCCTAATAGTCTACTGTAATACTCTCATATGCGATTAGCCTAGGCTTGATTTGCTTCTAAGTGCCATTATAATAAATTGGAACTAAATTGGAATCTAAGTTAAGTAGGCTTGCTTATATAAATAATGCTTTTAAAGGGCTATTCCCCAAGGCATAATAAAGTTTATATCCCTAATTATAAAATAGTTAAAATTATATACTCCTGTATGAGTATATGCCTATGCATAAGACTATACATGTTATAGGCTAATAATGACCTATTTTTTGGCAATGGCTCATGGAAGGGGGCATAGTCTCATTGGCCCCTTTCTTTAGGTCTACTTTTGCATAGCCCTGTTCCTTATATTCAATAAAAAATAATAGTAGTGTATCATAGTTTTGTTACTGTCCCAAATCTAAAGTCTTTTATGAAAATGATCCCTTATAATAAATATTCAGCACTTGATTCTGCAACAACTCTGAATGAATAAGAGTTTCATAACAAATAATAATAATATTAAATTATAAAAAAGGCAATAATAATTTCTATTGTTGCCTTATGAAATACTAAGGAAAATGTTAGAATATGAAACCAAGGCCTACTATGTAGTCAAACTTGTTAATCTATTTACAAACTCAGATATTTTTCTTGCAGACCTGCACTGTACTTTCTATTGGATTCACCTGTTTGTGCAGCACTTCTGAAGGCTATGTATGGCTGTTCAGGCCAAAGACTAGAAGGGGTTGCCACACACACCTTGCTGGTACCAATTTTTATAGCTCAGAGAATAGAAGCTATGCGGAGTTAAATGTCTTGCTTAAAAACACAAATTGTTTTGAGTGAATCAAGAATCAAACCCCGACCTTTCATTTGTGAGTCTAGGCTATAACCCCCTACTAGGCTACAACCCACTACTAGGCTACAACCCCCTACTAGGCTACAACCCCCTACTAGGCTACAACCCACTACTAGGCTACAACCCACTACTAGGCTACAACCCACTACTAGGCTACAACCACTACTAGGCTACAACCACTACTAGGCTACAACCCACTACTAGGCTACAACCCACTACTAGGCCAGAACCCACTACTAGGCTACAACCATACAACCCACTACTAGGCTACAACCCACTACTAGGCCACAACCCTACAACCCACTACTAGGCTACAACCCACTACTAGGCCAGAACCCACTACTAGGCTACAACCCTACAACCCACTACTAGGCTGCAACCCACTACTAGGCTGCAACCCTAAAACTCACTACTAGGCTACAACCCACTACTAGGCCAGAACCCACTACTAGGCTACAACCCTACAACCCACTACTAGGCTGCAACCCACTACTAGGCTGCAACCCACTACTAGGCTGCAACCCACTACTAGACTGCAACCCACTACTAGGCTGCAACCCACTACTAGGCTGCAACCCACTACTAGGCTGCAACCCACTACTAGGCTGCAACCCACTACTAGGCTGCAACCCACTACTAGGCTACAACCCACTACTAGGCTACAACCCACTACTAGGCTGCAACCCACTACTAGGCTGCAACCCACTACTAGGCTGCAACCCACTACTAGGCTACAACCCACTACTAGGCTACAACCCACTACTAGGCTACAACCCACTACTAGGCTACAACCCACTACTAGGCTGCAACCCACTACTAGGCTGCAACCCACTACTAGGCTACAACCCACTACTAGGCTACAACCCACTACTAGGCTACAACCCACTACTAGGCTGCAACCCACTACTAGGCTACAACCCACTACTAGGCTGCAACCCACTACTAGGCTGCAACCCACTACTAGGCTGCAACCCTACAACTCACTACTAGGCCACAACCCACTACTAGGCTACAACCCACTACTAGGCTACAACCCACTACTAGGCTACAACCCACTACTAGGCTGCAACCCACTACTAGGCTGCAACCCACTACTAGGCTGCAACCCTACAACTCACTACTAGGCTACAACCCACTACTAGGCCAGAACCCACTGCTAGGCTGCAACCCTACAACTCACTACTAGGCTACAACCCACTACTAGGCCAGAACCCACTGCTAGGCCAGAACCCACTACTAGGCCAGAACCCACTACTAGGCTGCAACCCTACAACCCACTACTAGGCTGCAACCCACTACTAGGCTACAACCCACTACTAGGCTGCAACCCACTACTAGGCTACAACCCACTACTAGGCTGCAACCCACTGCTAGGCTACAACCCACTGCTAGGCTACAACGCCTTCAAGATGAAGAACAAGGGGCTGATTTTCGCGAAAACACCTATGTTGAAAAACTGATTTCCTTTTTAGTAGGCCAGATTTCTATCTTGATTTACAATACTTGGCATTGTTACTGAATTTGTTATATTACATTATTACCCAATTTTCAGTAACATTACTTAATTCAAGTATAATTATGTCCCTTTCACCCTATAGTTTCTCCTATCAGCAAAGACAGTAATCGATCTGATAGATCGCCCCCTCTTCTTTTTTAGTCGCTGTGCACGCTGTTCTTGCGTGGCAATGTCAGCTGCTGCTATTTAACTATATGAAAGCTATTGCCTAGACTCAGATATGGAAATATATCAATAAGAGTATAAAATAATTTGGGGAAAACATTTTCTAACTGGACTGGGAATAAAAGAGGAAAATATGCTCAGCGCGTGACACTTGAGAACTGGTGCTCAACTGGATTCCCTTGTCTAACTAATCTTTTTGTTCACTTTCTATTTTTAGCTCTAGTATGTATTTAATCAAACAGATTATTCTCAATATCGTCCTTTCTGGCTTATAGCCTAAATGCTGGTGCATGCTGTCATGTAGAGCACGCGTGACTGCACTTTTATTTGCTGATTCGGAGAGGCCGGATTCGGCGATCCAGGGAGCGGAGACCCAGAGGCAGATTGAAATGTAGATCTACTAGTGCAAAAAATGTTCAAACTGTCTTAATACTAATAAAACATTGACACAGGGATCTTGACATAGAGGCACATTCTCAAGGACTGAGGCAGCGGAGAGGCACATTCTCAAGGACTGAGGCAGCGGAGAGGCAGATTCTCAAGGACTGAGGCAGCGGAGAGGCAGATTTTCAAGAACTGAGGGAGCAGAGAGGCAGATTCTCAAGAACTGAGGGAGCGGAGAGGCAGATTCTCAAGGACTGATGGAGCGGAGAGGCAGATTCTCAAGGACTAATGGAGCGGAGAGGCAGATTCTCAAGGACTAATGGAGCGGAGAGGCAGATTCTCAAGGACTAATGGAGCGGAGAGGCAGATTCTCAAGGACTAATGGAGCGGAGAGGCAGATTCTCAAGGACTGAGGGAGAGGAGAGGCAGATTCTCAAGAACTGAGAGAGCGGAGAGGCAGATTCTCAAGGACTGAGGGAGCGGAGAGGCAGATTCTCAAGAACTGAGAGAGCGGAGAGGCAGATTCTCAAGAACTGAGAGAGCGGAGAGGCAGATTCTCAAGAACTGAGAGAGCGGAGAGGCAGATTCTCAAGGACTGATGAAGCGGAGAGGCAGATTCTCAAGGACTAATATAGGCAGGATAAGGAGAATGGGCTAATAAGCCTGCTTCATGTGTTACAAATTTGTACATGCAGCAGATAGCATTTACCTTATGTAACACCCTCTAACACCCCTCCCGACAGCTCCAGCTGTGGGATACGGCAGGCCAGGAGCGCTTCCGCCAGTCAATGCTGCCGCACTATTATCGCAACGTGCACGCAGTTGTGTTCGTCTATGACGTCACTAAACTAACGTCCTTTAATAATCTTGGCGGCTGGCTGCGTGAATGCGATCAGCACTATCTGCCGCCCGAGGTGCCCCGGCTGCTTATTGGGAACAAGTGCGACGAGACGGCGCGTGTTAGCACTCAGGTGAGCTTATACCATCCAGTGCAGTTCCCTTAGGGAAGCTTTACCATCCAGTGCAGTTCCCTTAGGGAAGCTTTACCATCCAGTGCAGTTCCCTTAGGGAAGCTTTACCATCCAGTGCAGTTCCCTTAGGGAAGCTTTACCATCCAGTGCAGTTCCCTTAGGGAAGCTTTACCATCCAGTGCAGTTCCCTTAGGGAAGCTTTACCATCCAGTGCAGTTCCCTTAGGGAAGCTTTACCATCCGGTGCAGTTCCCTTAGGGAAGCTTTACCATCCAGTGCAGTTCCCTTAGGGAAGCTTTACCATCCAGTGCAGTTCCCTTAGGGAAGCTTTACCATCCAGTGCAGTTCCCTTAGGGAAGCTTTACCATCCAGTGCAGTTCCCTTAGGGAAGCTTTACCATCCGGTGCAGTTCCCTTAGGGAAGCTTTACCATCCAGTGCAGTTCCCTTAGGGAAGCTTTACCATCCAGTGCAGTTCCCTTAGGGAAGCTTTACCATCCAGTGCAGTTCCCTTAGGGAAGCTTTACCATCCAGTGCAGTTCCCTTAGGGAAGCTTTACCATCCGGTGCAGTTCCCTTAGGGAAGCTTTACCATCCAGTGCAGTTCCCTTAGGGAAGCTTTACCATCCAGTGCAGTTCCCTTAGGGAAGCTTTACCATCCAGTGCAGTTCCCTTAGGGAAGCTTTACCATCCAGTGCAGTTCCCTTAGGGAAGCTTTACCATCCGGTGCAGTTCCCTTAGGGAAGCTTTACCATCCGGCGCAGTTCCCTTAGGGAAGCTTTACTATCCAGTGCAGTTCCCTTAGGGAAGCTTTACCATCCGGCGCAGTTCCCTTAGGGAAGCTTTACTATCCAGTGCAGTTCCCTTAGGGAAGCTTTACCATCCAGTGCTGAAGCTTTACCATCCAGTGCAGTTCCCTTAGGGAAGCTTTACCATCCGGTGCAGTTCCCTTAGGGAAGCTTTACCATCCAGTGCTGAAGCTTTACCATCCGGTGCAGTTCCCTTAGGGAAGCTTTACCATCCAGTGCAGTTCCCTTAGGGAAGCTTTACCATCTGGTGCAGTTCCCTTAGGGAAGCTTTACCATCCGGTGCAGTTCCCTTAGGGAAGCTTTACCATCCAGTGCTGAAGCTTTACCATCCGGTGCAGTTCCCTTAGGGAAGCTTTACCATCCAGTGCAGTTCCCTTAGGGAAGCTTTACCATCCAGTGCAGTTCCCTTAGGGAAGCTTTACAATCCGGTGCAGTTCCCTTAGGGAAGCTTTACCATCCAGTGCTGAAGCTTTACCATCCGGTGCAGTTCCCTTAGGGAAGCTTTACCATCCAGTGCAGTTCCCTTAGGGAAGCTTTACCATCCAGTGCTGAAGCTTTACCATCCGGTGCAGTTCCCTTAGGGAAGCTTTACCATCCAGTGCTGAAGCTTTACCATCCAGTGCAGTTCCCTTAGGGAAGCTTTACCATCCGGTGCAGTTCCCTTAGGGAAGCTTTACCATCCAGTGCTGAAGCTTTACCATCCGGTGCAGTTCCCTTAGGGAAGCTTTACCATCCAGTGCAGTTCCCTTAGGGAAGCTTTACCATCCAGTGCAGTTCCCTTAGGGAAGCTTTACCATCCGGTGCAGTTCCCTTAGGGAAGCTTTACCATCCGGTGCAGTTCCCTTAGGGAAGCTTTACCATCCAGTGCAGTTCCCTTAGGGAAGCTTTACCATCCAGTGCAGTTCCCTTAGGGAAGCTTTACCATCTGGTGCAGTTCCCTTAGGGAAGCTTTACCATCCAGTGCAGTTCCCTTAGGGAAGCTTTACCATCCGGTGCAGTTCCCTTAGGGAAGCTTTACCATCCGGTGCAGTTCCCTTAGGGAAGCTTTACCATCCAGTGCAGTTCCCTTAGGGAAGCTTTACCATCCGGTGCAGTTCCCTTAGGGAAGCTTTACCATCCAGTGCTGAAGCTTTACCATCCGGTGCAGTTCCCTTAGGGAAGCTTTACCATCCAGTGCAGTTCCCTTAGGGAAGCTTTACCATCCGGTGCAGTTCCCTTAGGGAAGCTTTACCATCTGGTGCAGTTCCCTTAGGGAAGCTTTACCATCCAGTGCAGTTCCCTTAGGAAGCTTTACCATCCGGTGCAGTTCCCTTAGGGAAGCTTTACCATCTGGTGCAGTTCCCTTAGGGAAGCTTTACCATCCAGTGCTGAAGCTTTACCATCCGGTGCAGTTCCCTTAGGGAAGCTTTACCATCCAGTGCAGTTCCCTTAGGCAAGCTTTACCATCCGGTGCAGTTCCCTTAGGGAAGCTTTACCATCTGGTGCAGTTCCCTTAGGGAAGCTTTACCATCCAGTGCAGTTCCCTTAGGGAAGCTTTACCATCCAGTGCATTTCTCTTAGGGAAGCTTTACCATCCAGTGCAGTTCCCTTAGGGAAGCTTTAACATCCAGTGCTGAAGCTGTACCATCCGGTGCAGTTCCTCATAGTAACTCATTACACGCAATAATCATGGGCCAATCCAGGCTGCTCAGCGCTTCGCCGACCAGCACAGCATGCCGGTATTTGAGACCAGCGCCAAAGACGACTCCCGGTCCGACCACGTTGAATCGATATTTTTAACCCTGGCCCACAAGCTTGTTACTAGCAGGCCGCTGATGACTCGCTCCTATAGCGAAGTGATGAACGATTCCAGCGTCAGTCTGCACAAGCATCGCAACGGTAGCGGCGGTCGTCGGCGAAGGTCAACGTCGGCGTCTGTCAATGGACGAGGCGTGAACGACACTTCGGCCTACTATGCGGTTGAATCGTCAGAAGAAGAAGAGGAATTCTGCGGTTGCTAAAATATATACTCGTTTTAGCCTACTTGACTAGTAGCAATGACAATATTTTTTTCGCCAAAGTATTGGTATCTAACTGAAGGAGTATTGTGCTTCTATGAAATCTTGCTGCTTTTAATCTGTGCATTATTTATATATTAGATGTATAAGGCCAAAGACAGTTTACTGTACGACTGTACTGTACGAGTCCTTTGGACGTTAGGCTTTTAAATACACTATTAGATAGAATGATTCGGTCATACACTATTAGATAGAATGATTGGGTCATACACTATTAGATAGAATGGTTGGGTCATACACTATTAGATAGAATGATTGGGTCATACACTATTAGATAGAATGATTGGGTCATACACTATTAGATAGAATGATTGGGTCATACACTATTAGATAGAATGATTGGGTCATACACTATTAGATAGAATGATTGGGTCATACACTATTAGATAGAATGATTGGGTCATACACTATTAGATAGAATGATTGGGTCATACACTATTAGATAGAATGATTGGGTCATACACTATTAGATAGAATTCTTGGGTCATACACTATTAGATAGAATGCTTGGGTCATACACTATTAGATAGAATGCTTGAGTCATACACTATTAGATAGAATGATTGGGTCATACACTATTAGATAGAATGCTTGAGTCATACACTATTAGATAGAATGATTGGGTTATAGACTACTGGAAAGAATAATTGGGCCATAGAGTATTAGATTGAATGATTTGACCACAGACTATTAGATAAAATAATTGAGCCATCGACTATTAATTAGAATGATTG
The DNA here is from genome assembly GCA_002269645.1 of Macrostomum lignano. Classification (NCBI taxonomy): domain Eukaryota; kingdom Metazoa; phylum Platyhelminthes; family Macrostomidae; genus Macrostomum; species Macrostomum lignano. Next base: position 15,293 of record NIVC01002579.1, on the reverse strand, counting down.
GGCATAAGCCTTAGACTATGGGATAGAGATTGAGCCATAGAATAATTGGACCATAGACAATTGGATAGAATGATTGGAGCATAGACTATTGGATAGAATGATTGGAGCATAGACAATTGGATAGAATGATTGGAGCATAGACAATTGGATAGAATGATTGGAGCATAGACAATTGGATAGAATAATTGGAGCATAGACTATTGGATAGAATTATTGGACCATAGACAATTGGATAGAATGATTGGAGCATAGACAATTGGATAGAATAATTGGAGCATTGACTATTGGATAGAATGATTGGCTATAGACTATTGGATAGAATGATTGGAGCATAGACAATTGGATAGAATGATTGGAGCATAGACAATTGGATAGAATAATTGGAGCATTGACTATTGGATAGAATGATTGGCTATAGACTATTGGATAGAATGATTGGAGCATAGACTATTGGATAGAATGATTGGAGCATAGACAATTGGATAGAATAATTGGAGCATTGACTATTGGATAGAATGATTGGCTATAGACTATTGGATAGAATGATTGGAGCATAGACTATTGGATAGAATGATTGGAGCATAGACAATTGGATAGAATGATTGGAGCATAGACTATTGGATAGAATGATTGGCTATAGACTATTGGATAGAATGATTGGACCATAGACTATTGGATAGAATGATTGGAGCATAGACTATTGGATAGAATGATTTGCTATAGACTAATTGATAGAGATAGGCTATTGCATACTATTGTATAGTGATTGGGCCAAAGACTTAAGAGTGTTTTATAACTTTTGCCCGCTTATTATTGGTTGATTCAGTGTTAAAAAGTTCTGTACAGTTTCAGTTTCATTTCATTCTACAAGTATCAATGTTTATTCCATTAAATTTTAACACGTTTTTTGTTTAAAATGAACTTGTAGCATCTGCTTGAATGTTTCACTCACTACTTCTGGTAGCATGATGTGCTTATTTTATTCAGTAACATATCGGTTTCACCTTGAGCTTAGGAATGTCACCCAGTGTAAAATTGTCTTAAACTTGGCGAAAATCATGCTATTGTCACAATCCTTACTGACTATTCCATAGCGTCGTTTTTATTTTAAAATTCAAGCAAACTTTATAAATTTTTTTCACTACTCGGTTCAAAATTGCTAATTAATTTGCGTATTTTACTGCATTTATAGCAATTTATATTTATTCTCGTGCCTACTACTTATGGTCATTAGTAAATCAGTAGTAGACGCGTGTTTGCCCACTTATTTTCTATTGGTAATTCAGGTAATGCCTTGATCTATTTGCCTTTTGGAAATCCGGTTTTCTTCTTATCTTCCAGAGCTATCGTGTTGATTTTTTATGCTGCTGTTCCTTGTCAATTTTTTATTAATCCCCTTGTAAATTCTTGTCGCTAATAAATTTTCTAATTCCCTTTTTTATTGTCTTTCTTCATATGTTGTTGTTTTACTGCATAAGTAAATACTAGTTCTGATTGGCAGTTCTTAGCAGCACCATTTTTTTCGTTTGTTCTTTTTTTCTCTGTCGTTCACTATTGTTAATTAAACTGTTTAAATTGTTTAAAATCATTTTCAAGTACAGTTCGGCATTGACATTTTAAATAAAAAATCCGCTCGCATCTCTTTACAAGCAATTTTCCCTGCTAGCCTACTATAGAGTAGGCTTTGTAGTTTATTATTCTTTTGAGTCTCGTTGGATTGGTTAGGATTTACGAGTAACATAAAAGCAGCAACTGTAGCAGCACAAAAGATGCTGCTCTGAAGGCTGCGTACGGCTGTTCAGGACAAAGTCTTGGGGGGGGGGGTTCGCAACACACCCTCAGTTACTCCAGCTGGCACTTATTATACAGCTGGTTGAACTGAAACATTGCAGAGTTGCGTGTCTTGCTCAAGGGCACAAATTGTTCGGATTGGGTCGAGATTCGAACCCCCGACCTCTTGTTTTTGAGTCTGACACTGGCCACTAGGCTACAACGCCTTTACTGGGCTACAACCCCTCACAAGGCTGCAACCCCTTCACTAGGCTACAGCCCCTCACTAGGCTACAACCACTCACTAGGCTACAACCCATCACTAGGCTACAACCCCTCACTAGGCTACAACCCATCACTAGGCTACAACCCCTCACTAGGCTACAACCCATCACTAGGCTACAACCCCTCACTAAGCTACAACCCCTCACTAGGCTACAACCCATCACTAGGCTACAGCCCCTCACTAAGCTACAACCCCTCACTAGGCTACAACCACTCACTAGGCTACAACCCATCACTAGGCTACAACCCATCACTAGGCTACAACCCCTCACTAGGCTACAACCCCTCACTAGGCTACAGCCCCTCACTAGGCTACAACCCCTCACTAGGCTACAACCCCTCACTAGGCTACAACCCCTCACTAGGCTACAACCCCTCACTAGGCTACAGCCCCTCACTAGGCTACAACCCCTCACTAGGCTACAGCCCCTCACTAGGCTACAACCCCTCACTAGGCTACAACCCCTCACTAGGCTACAACCCATCACTAGGCTACAGCCCCTCACTAGGCTACAACCCCTCACTAGGCTACAGCCCCTCACTAGGCTACAACCCCTCACTAGGCTACAGCCCCTCACTAGGCTACAACCCCTCACTAGGCTACAGCCCCTCACTAGGCTACAACCCCTCACTAGGCTACAGCCCCTCACTAGGCTACAACCCCTCACTAGGCTACAACCCCTCACTAGGCTACAACCCATCACTAGGCTACAGCCCCTCACTAGGCTACAACCCCTCACTAGGCTACAGCCCCTCACTAGGCTACAACCCCTCACTAGGCTACAGCCCATCACTAGGCTACAACCCCTCACTAGGCTACAGCCCCTCACTAGGCTACAGCCCCTCACTAGGCTACAACCCCTCACTAGGCTACAGCCCCTCACTAGGCTACAGCCCCTCACTAGGCTACAGCCCCTCACTAGGCTACAACCCCTCACTAGGCTACAGCCCCTCACTAGGCTACAACCCCTCACTAGGCTACAACCCCTCACTAGGCTACAACCCATCACTAGGCTACAACCCATCAAAAGGCTACAACCCATCACTAGGCTACAACCCATCACTAGGCTACAACCCCTCACTAGGCTACAACCCATCACTAGGCTACAACCCATCACTAGGCTACAACCCATCACTAGGCTACAACCCCTCACTAAGCTACAACCCCTCACTAGGCTACAACCCTCACTAGGCTACAACCTCGATATACTCAGGGCTGAAACTTCATCACATTGCTTCTCTGACCGAAAGTCGAACCCGGGGCACGTCTGTACGAAAGCCGCAACTACAAGCTGTGAAGGGTCTCTGTGGGATCAATTTCTTTTGAAATTTGCTCAAGCCGATTCTGGATACTCTGCACTGTTACTTCCGCTTCCTGGCGGGCTTCACTCTGCAGCAGCCAATTGAAGAGCAGCTGCGCACACCGGCTCAGCTAGCCTACATCAAGGAGCTGCTCAATGGCAGACTGTTTGCTCCTAGTAGCAGTAGCGGCGGCAGCACAGGTGGGCTCAGCTTCGATCCCGAGCGGTGCTCCGTCCTGCTGCTGCACGCGGGCCCGATTCGTCGGGAGAGTCAACAGCCGGCCGCTTCCTCGTCGATGCTGGCAGCTGTGGCTAGCGGCAACGACGCGCCAAGGATTGGCGGCGGCGTTTTGGAGATGGAATCGTCAGTCATGTCGATGTCGGACGTTGACGACGATCTTGACGACGATCAGCGTGGGCCGCTTCGATTGAATAAAATCGCCGACCTCAGCGGCGTCGGGCCCTGTCTGGAGCCGCCGGCTACGCCTGCCGATGGACTCGGCGACGATCCCGATGCTGCCGCAGGCGACGACTCGATGGCCAGCCTGGCCGACCAGCTGAGCGCCCGGCTGCCCTTCAGGCCGCTCAGCCTCGCCGCGGCCAATGTCGCCCTGGCCGAGCGGGCCGCCGCCCTGGCCAGTGGCAGCGGCGTCCAGCAACAGGTCTGTTGTGTTTATGACCCTCTGTTGTATTTATGACCCTCTGTTGTATTTATGACCCTCCGTTGTATTTATGACCCTCCGTTGTGTTTATGACCCTCCGTTGTGTTTATGACCCTCTGTTGTATTTATGACCCTCCGTTGTATTTATGACCCTCCGTTGTGTTTATGACCCTCTGTTGTGCTTATGACCCTCCGTTGTGTTTATGACCCTCTGTTGTATTTATGACCCTCTGTTGTGTTTATGACCCTCTGTTGTATTTATGACCCTCCGTTGTATTTATGACCCTCCGTTGTATTTATGACCCTCCGTTGTGTTTATGACCCTCTGTTGTGCTTATGACCCTCCGTTGTGTTTATGACCCTCCGTTGAATTTATGACCCTCCGTTGTGTTTATGACCCTCTGTTGTGCTTATGACCCTCCGTTGTGTTTATGACCCTCTGTTGTATTTATGACCCTCTGTTGTGTTTATGACCCTCTGTTGTATTTATGACCCTCCGTTGTATTTATGACCCTCCGTTGTATTTATGACCCTCCGTTGTATTTATGACCCTCCGTTGTATTTATGACCCTCCGTTGTATTTATGACCCTCCGTTGTATTTATGACCCTCCGTTGTATTTATGACCCTCTGTTGTATTTATGACCCTCTGTTGTATTTATGACCCTCCGTTGTATTTATGACCCTCCGTTGTATTTATGACCCTCCGTTGTATTTATGACCCTCCGTTGTAGTTATGACCCTCCGCTGTATTTATGACCCTCCGTTGTGTTTATGACTCTCCGTTGTATTTATGACCCTCCGTTGTGTTTATGACTCTCCGTTGTATTTATGACCCTCCGTTGTCGTTGTGTTTATGACACTCTGTTGTGCTTATGACCCTCTGTTGTGTTTATGACTCTCTGTTGTGTTTATGACCCTCTATTGTGCTTATGACCCTCTATTGTGCTTATGACCCTCTATTGTGCTTATGACCCTCCGTTGTATTTATGACCCTCCATTGTGCTTATGACCCTCTGTTGTGTTTATGACCCTCTATTTTGTTTACGACCCTCTGTTGTGTTTATGACCCTCTGTTGTGCTTATGACCCTCTATTGTGTTTACGACCCTCTGTGTGTTTATGATTCTGTTGTGTTTATGAGCCTCAGTAAGCTTTTCCCACCCTCAACATTTGCAGTCTTATTATATTATCCTTTCTGAAGTACATCTGTATAATACTATTAAGTATGAGCCTTAATTAACTGGCATATGGCAACTCTCCGCGCACTGCTCAGCAGGTCATTCTGGCGCTCTGCTTGGCTGAGTCTCCCACCGACCCGCTGCTCCGCGGCCTCATTGTGGAGCCGGGCAGGCGGGCCACCGTTGCTGCCGCCTCAACTACTCAACCGCCTGCTCAGCAGCCGCCGAAGACTCAGCAGGTTCGAATTCTCAGCCTGCGAGAACTGGCCTGCGCTCAACCGCGAGACCGCCTGCCCAGCCTCGATGAGCTGCTTGATCGACTCGCCGGAGCGCCGCTGCTGCCCGCGCCGCAGTTCGACGTCCGCGCCACCTACCTGCTGTTCAGCTCCGGCGATCACGACGGCACCCAGGTGACGTTCTGCGCCACTTATCCCGGAGCTCATTGTGCCAGGCTGTTCGAGCCGCCTCCCAGGCTGTGCAATCCGCTCGGCTGTTTGAGCGTGCGGCCTCGGCCCTGGTTACCGGCAGCTGCGCCAGATACCTGGCTGCCCACCTGGCCGTGTTGAAACAGCTCCACGGAGCCGTTGAACGAGAGGAGCGCGTCTGGAGTCTCACTGGTCGGGCTGCTGGCACTTTCCAAAGCTTTGCTACTCGATTGGCTGGACTGCTCAGGTGAGTCAGGCTCGTCAGTTCGATGATTGTCTGACATTGATTTTGTCAGATTTACATTTTTGTTGGCATTTGTTTTGCCAGATTTATTCAATGTGTCAAATCAACAAGCCTATGATTGTCAGTCAGGCATTTGATTGTCAGCCAATGTCATGTCAGACCCATGCAATTGTCAGACGATGTCATGTAAGACCCATGCAATTGTCAGACGATGTCATGTCAGACCAATGCAATTGTCAGACGATGTCATGTCAGACCCATGCAATTGTCAGACGATGTCATGTCAGACCAATGCAATTGTCAGACGATGTCATGTCAGACCCATGCAATTGTCAGACGATGTCATGTCAGACCCATGCAATTGTCAGACGATGTCATGTCAGACCCATGCAATTGTCAGACGATGTCATGTCAGACCCATGCAATTGTCAGACGATGTCATGTCAGACCCATGCAATTGTCAGACGATGTCATGTCAGACCCATGCAATTGTCAGACGATGTCATGTCAGACCCATGCAATTGTCAGACTATGTCATGTCAGACCCATGCAATTGTTAGACGATGTCAGGCCGCCAGTACCAAAAAAGCTACGCCCAAATCCCGCAGGTCACTGAACATCGAGGTGCCGCCTCAGCTGTTGTCAGCGGCCGAGGCCGGCAGCGGAGGTGGTGCAGACGCTCAGCCGCTTGGCGACCTGACGAACAACTTGAACAACGCTTCAGTAGTGAGTCATCTGCCCACCGGCCACTCCGCCGCCCCGTCCGCCAACGCCGCCGTCGCTGCGGCTGCCGCTGCCGCTGCCGCTTCCGGCGGCGGCATTGAAGAAGAATTCGAAGCGGATGGCGACGGCGAGATTTGTCGATTGCTGCGCAGTAGAAAACCGGATTTGGTTGAGCTGCTTTGGCTGCTGGCCAGGGATGTGCAGTGCGCCGCCAGTCTCAGGCGCTGCTTTGAGCTCTACCTGCGGGTGGTCAACACCTGCTCGGGTGAGTTCCGTAGCTTAGAAAGGTCTAATCTCTGGGCATCTCCTTTGTTATCTCACTGAATCAGTTTATCTCTGGCATCCTCCATTAACAGCTTTGAGAATCTCTATCGACAGTTCTGGAAGTCCCTATTCGTAGACTTAGAAATACCTCACGACATCTCTGGGAATCCCCATCCACATCCCTGGGAATCCCCATCCACATCCCTGGGAATCCCCATCCACATCCCTGGGAATCCCCACCCACATCCCTGGGAATCCCAATCGACATTTTTGGGAATCCCTATCGACATCTTTGGGAATCCCTATCGAAATTTGTGGGAATCCCCATCCAGATCTCTGGGAATCCCTATCGACATTTTTGAGAATCCCTATCGACATTTTTGGGAATCCCTATCGACATCGTTAGGAATCCCTATCAACATCTTTGGGAATCCCTATCAACATCTTTTGGAATCCCTATCGACATCTTTGGGAATCCCTATCGAAATTTGTGGGAATCCCCATCCAAATCTCTGGGAACCCCATCCACATCCCTGGGAATCCCTATCGACATTTTTGGGAATCCCTATCGACATTTTTGGGAATCCCTATCGAAATTTGTGGGAATCCCCATCTAGATCTCTGGGAACCCCATCCACATCCCTGGGAATCCCTATCGACATTTTTGAGAATCCCTATCGACATTTTTGGGAATCCCTATCGACATCGTTAGGAATCCCTATCAACATCTTTGGGAATCCCTATCAACATCTTTGGGAATCCCTATCGACATCTTTGGGAATCCCTATCGACATCTTTGGGAATCCCTATCAACATCATTAAGAAATCCCTATCGATCCCTATCTTTGGAAATCCCTATGGAAATTTGTGGGAATCCCCATCCACATCCCTGGGAATCCCCATCCACATCCCTGGGAATCCCTATTAAAATTTTTGGAATCCTCATCCACATACCTGGGAATCCCCATCCACATACCTGGAACTCCCTACCTACATCTCTTGGAATCCCCATCCACATCATCTCTGGGAATCCCTATCGAAATTTGTAGGAATCCCCATCCACATCCCAATCGACATCTTTGGAATTCCCAGCAGTAACTCAGGAAATCTTCTCTAATACCCCAAAATGTGATGTCAGTTTGCAGTGTAGCTGTTCCCCCTTTAAGGCTTTCGCTCCGCCTACCAGCTGCACCAGCGCAACTGGACCCAGCTGGCCCGCTGCGTGCGCTCCCAACAGTCCAGCCTGGACTCATTCAGCTGCCCGCATCTGCTGCTGCAACTGGGCGCCTATCGGCTGCAAGAGAGCCTGGTGCACCTGCTGGTGTGCGCCCACCCCATGCTGGACACCCAGCAGCTGGCCGAGTTCGCCGCCGGCCCAGCTTTCGATTGCGCCATCCCGGCCCGGCTGGAGCGGCTGGACCGCCTGCTGCACCTCTGCGAGGCCGCCTTCTCTCTGGCTAGGAGTTGCCTGCCGGCCGCCAGGTGAGACAGACGCTAAGGCAGACAGACAACTGCAGACACTACAAAAACGACAGACACTATAAAAACTACAGGCTACAGAAACTACAGCGACTAAAGGCACTACAGACAATGAAAGAAAGGGACGGACACAAAAATGGTCACTGAGACATCAGACACTAAGACAGACACTAGGACAGACACTAAGGCAGACACTAAGGCAGACACTAAGGCAGATACTGCAACAGACACTAAGGCAGACACTAAGACAGACACTAGGACAGACACTAAGACAGACACTAAGGCAGACACTAGGACAGACACTAAGGCAGACACTAAGGCAGACACTAAGGCAGACACTAAGGCAGACACTAAGGCAGACACTAGGACAGACACTAAGGCAGACACTAAGGCAGACACTAAGGCAGACACTAAGGCAGACACTAAGGCAGACACTAAGACAGACACTAGGACAGACACTAAGGCAGACACTAAGACAGACACTGCAACAGACACTAAGGCAGACACTAAGGCAGATACTGCAACAGACACTAAGACAGACACTAAGGCAGACACTAGGACAGACACTAAGGCAGACACTAAGACAGACACTAAGGCAGACACTAGGACAGACACTAAGGCAGACACTAAGGCAGACACTAAGACAGACACTAGGACAGACACTAAGGCAGACACTAAGGCAGACACTAAGACAGACACTAGGACAGACACTAAGGCAGACACTAAGGCAGATACTAAGGCAGACACTAAGCCAGATACCCTTGCTCCCCCCTCAGAGTGGGCAAGCTCGTGCGCGAATTCCTGAGCCTGCTGGCAGCCGGCCGGGGCAACCACTTGGAATTCACCGCCGACGTCGAAGCCAACGAAGCCGGCTGTGAGCTGCCGCTGCGCTGGGAGCTGCTGGCCGACCAGCGCGCCGGCCGGGCCTGCCAGGCCAGCCGCGTCGTTATCGAGGCCTGCCGACGTCGCCGCTTCCGTCAGCGCGCCGGCCGTCAAGTTGGCAAGATTGACGACATCATTGACGGCGACTGCGGTGTCGTCGGAGCCGGCGCTGCCGCCGTCTACCGCTGCTCGGTGGGCACCGACTGCCGACTGGCCGCGCGCTCCGGCGGCGCCCTGCCCGCCGATGTTGTCGACGAATGACAAAATGAAGATTGGTCCTATAGAAATTTGTGCTTTACAAAGTTAACTACGCAACATATCGTTAGTTTAAAAAATCCTTATGTCTATCGCAGTCGAAAGCTTCAGAAACTTTATTATAACTCAACCAGCTGTTTGCCAACTCATTAACGCATACAACGTGTTGCATTTTGTTATAATTTATTTAACTAAAGCTATAATAGGTTTGCAATTATTATACTATTTTTATTACAATTTTTGCATTTTTGTTTACCTTCTATTTTGGTTCATTCTAGCAACATAATATTTATGGGTTTGACGATTTCTAATCTGCAGTCTATGCGCTTAATTTATTTATCTGTATCTACGGTTAGCTTTTCTCTGCCAGATTTGCTCGCTCTATTCTTTACCTGCGCATGATTCGGGAATCGCATTGAAAGGTTAACACCGAGACGGTCACAACTCAATAATTAATGCTCTTGTTGTCTGTGTGTCATTTTGTCTCTTAAAATCTAGATTTGTTAATTTAGCTGACTGGCTATCCAGCCACAGTATAGTTTACCCAGACGCAGCTATCTATCAATTGGGTAAAAGCCGCATAGCTTGATGTAGATGCAAATTAGCCGACCGTTTTTCCCAATTCATGTCCGAATGCGCCTCAGCCTCTCTCTGTTCGCCCCAGTTGGCCAGGAGTTGAAGCGCGGCCGCTTGGGCCCGCACTATCCTCGGCTGCGCAGAAGCTACCGCATGCTAGCTGGCGTGGCCTTCGTTGGCTGCAGCTGCATAGCCGTATATGTCGCAGTCTGTTGCGCGCAGACGTGGCCGCAGCCATTGACGAGGCGGAAGCCTTGCGAAGACTGGAACGCGAATTTTCTAGCGGTCGGGATCGATCACTGGATGCCGGGCCCTTCAAAACTCCGCTGCACTTTCGGCTGAGCAATGCGGTTGACGAAGATATTAAGATTCGCTAATAAGACGAATAATTAATTCGTTCTAATCGTACTTTTTAGCTCGTATTACGTATGTAAAAATCATTCGCGAAGTAGCTTAATACTAAAGCAGCAACACATGTTGTATATATAAATAACATTAAATTTGCCACTATTCTATTCAAGTCCATGGAATGTACATGCTTGCAAAAACATATCCTCGTGCACGTTGACTTTAGCTAAAAGTGGATGCATGTCAAATTGGATTTGGATTTGCTATCTATACAGTCTATACATTTATACAGAAACTTCTTTTCTTAGCTATATATTATATTTTGATATCAATTAGTGCTGAGCTGAAGTAATTTCCCTCCTTTCCTAGCCTATAGATCATAAGCAACATTACGTAATAACAAACAAAACGTGTTATCAAAACAGCACTGCAACTTGTCGCAACAGATGTGTTAAAACGGGTTAAAAAATAAAAAAGTGGGTAATTGCGATTAAACCTGGGAAATAAAGTAATTTTTAAAGCATTTAATAATCGATTAGCTTTTTTCATAAAAGTTATTGTTGTCATTCAGCGTTTTGAAAATAGTTCCGTCCGCGCGGACGAGTATAAAAATATTCCTGATTCATTAAGTCTGTTAATCCTATATAAATAACTATAGGTCTAATTCACTTATTCATATAATTCATTCAGCTAGCTCTTACCTAACTCCAACTCTGAATAAACATAGCCTAAGTGGCGAGACTTTCGGTGTTAAAACTTTATTTTTATAAAAAAACAAAATACACAATTTTTGAATGCAAAACGATTGAAGTGGACGTAAGAATGTTTTATAAAAACAAATAATTATTTTTTTACTTTAAAAAATTGTTCGCTTTGCCTTTTTTAAAAACACCCAGAAGCATTACTTTGCATATTTTAATTACAACATCTGCATTTCTAGAAATTCCGTCAGTCAGTCAACAGTAAGCTGTTCTGAATTATAATGGTTCTTTTTACTTTGTAAAATTATCTACGAGCCTATTGTCTGCAGAAATAATTGACTGCAAGCCAACTGCATGCTGTAGAATGGCTTTTTAGCACATCCCAAGCCAATGTTGGCTCGAACAATCGATGACGATGACACGACCGCCGTGCGCCGACCGGGTCGGCCCACTCGAGTAATTGTAATTGTAATGCAAATTGTAATTTTGAAGTAGATAAAATGTAAATTGTAAGATGTAATTATATTGCTTATAGAAAATTATTGTACAAACGATTGATTATTGTTATCTGGAACTGTTAGGCAATCTTTAAGATATGCACTAGGCCTAGGCTAGGCCTACCATATAAGCAGCTATGCATACCCCCATAGGCAGTTGTTATTGCAGGCAATTTTCGCTGCATGCCATTAGCATTGCTTGCAGGCAATTTTGAACTAGCAATTGTGAATTTGATTAAACTGATTTAATTTAACTATAAATTTAGTTTAAAAAATGCAGTTCTTGTCATGCACATCAAACAAGTGACAAGAATCAAGATTAGCCTAAATGCTTATAAAGATGTCATAGGCCCCCGAAGTGACAGAAGGTAAACCCCAAACCCAAAACACTGACTCTGAACCCAAAACCCAACCTGGACCCTGTACCTGGAACCCGGAACTCCACCTGGACCGGACCTAAACCTACCCAACCAACCCTAAACTTTTCCTAAAAGGAGAATATTTTATCTTAGGCTTTTTGTAATAATCTTTTAAGAATGACAATTGAAGGGAGTTACTCATCCTAAGGTACCTCTAGTAGTCTACTTCTTGTTCTCATTTTTAGTTCTGACTCTAACTCCTAGGTCTATTCTAGTTATTAGCTCAAGTCTTTAGTCCTTTCTTCTCTATAATCTAATCTAACTTCTTAAGATCTTATTCAGTTATTCTTAGCATTGACTTTAATATCTACTTAGAGGAGGGGCTATCATAATGTTTACCAACTTAGGTTTAAATTGTCATTGTTAGTGCAATATTTGAATCTAGCTTAATGAAAAATTGAAAAAATAGGTTTATATAGGCCTAGGCCTATCTTTAAGTTTTAAATTAAAAACAGGCCCCTACTCCAAAAAAATGACCATTAATTATTATTATAATTAATAATTAGACCCTATTGCATAGCATAGGTTTAACCAAATTGGGGACTATATATAATGGGTGCAATTAAGAAGACAGCAATTGGCATTGATAAGCAATCTAACTATATTAAATGTCTAAGATTTTTCTTCCTATTATCCTTTATCCTATATACTAAAAATGGTTTGTCAATAGGTAGGTACCTATGTGATAGATTGAAGAAAAAATGGCTTAACTGATTTTCATAAGACTTGCATTGTTTAATTAGAAATTTTTCTATGATAGTACATATGTCTTGACTATGAAATTGCTTATTGCTAAAGGGATTAAATATTCAAAAAATGCTTTTAGCAAAAGTCAAGCAAACTTTTTGACTTGAAATGCATTGTAAGAATGCTAGGCCTAGAGAAAAAACTGACTGGTTGAATTCTGATTCTAAAATAGATTGTATCATAACTGAATTATAACTAGGGATTGCAAATCCCAGCTGTTCTACAATCCCAGGATCCCAAACTAAGCAATGACTCAATTCCAGGATCCTGGACCCAATCCCAAGATTGACATTTTAAATATTTATGCCAATAGAATGCTAGAAAACCTGCTTTTTTAAAAACATTTTTAAAAGTAATAACTTTTTTATTTGATTTTACTTTAAAAACAAGAACACAGATGTGTAAAGCAGTAAAAGTGTGTAATACATTTTATATTTCTCAACTATTATTGAGTTATTAATAGCATTATTGAGTATGTATTATCTAATATATAATGGTCTCTTTTCTTGTTTTGTTATTTTCTACACTTGTAACTTAGGAGCTCGTAATCGTAATACATGCATGCAAAATTATTTCCCAGTCCTTTTATGCTTTTATCAATGCTTTTCAATGCTTTTATGTATATAACACAAAGTACACAACCCTACAAGTCACACAAGTAGTCAAATACACAAACACACAACTAGTTTGAGACTTGGATGTATTGTATGTATTGTATAATTTGTATTGTATCACGATTCGAGAATCAAGAGTCATGTCACGATCATGACTCATGATCACAATGCGCAAATGTTACTTGTGTCATGTATTTAAAATACAAACATTTTGATATTTCCGGGATATTACCCACTTTATCAAAAAAATTTCCAATTCTAGGATCCCAAGCCCCTAATCCTAGGATTCTGTTAGGCCAAAAAGTGTCTAGGATCCCGGGATTTCGGATCCTGGATTGCAATCCCTAATTGTAACTCTGACTTGAATTAAAAATGCAATGTGGAAGCATAGTACCAGACTTGATTTAGATCGTGTAACTATATTGTTAACTGATACTGACTGAGACTGAGAAATTGATTATGTCATAACTGCTTTGTGTGATTTACTTGATGCTTGGAGTTTAAAGTGTTGAATTGTATAAGTGCTAAATTTCATGCTATCAAAATGATGAGAGCTAGTGTAGAGAAGAACAAACTGAATTTCTAAATGCAACGACAATGGTTCAACTTTTCATAAAGTAGAATTTTTTTAATTAAAGCTTTTTAATGTCAGGAAAACTAAGACTTTTTAAAAAGAAGTGTCATGTAAAAATCATGGAAGTGTCATATAAAAAATCATAGAAACATCATATAAACAATCATAGAAGCATCATAAAAAATCATAGAAGTGTCATGTAAAAAATCATAAAAGCGTCATGTAAACAATCATAGAAGCGTCATTACAGACAATCATAGAAGTGTCATAAAAATCATAGAAGAATCATGTAAATAATCATAAAAGCATCATAAAAATCATAAAAGCATCATGTAAAAAATCAGAAATGTCATGTAAAAATCATAGAAGCATCATATAAAAAATTATAGAAGTGTCATGTAAAGAATCAGAAGCGTCATGTAAAAAGTCATAGAAGCATCATGTTAAGAATCAAAAGTTTAATGTAAAAATCATAGAAGCATCATGTAGGCAATCATAGAACCATCATATAAAAATCATAGAAACATCATATAAAATCATAGAAGCATCATCTAAAGAATCATAGAAGTGTCATGTAAAAAGTTAGAAGCATCATGTAAAAAATCATAGAAGCTTCATGAAATAATAAAAGAAGTGTCATGTTAGACATGAAAGAAGTGTTGTATAAAAATCAAAAGAAGCATCATTTCAAAATTAAAAGCATCACTTAAAACTGTGCTGTGACTCTTGAAAAGAATTACTATGATATCAAGGCTCATGGAGAATAACTGAGATGTAAAGGATTATAGGGGATTTCTGAGATGTCAAGGCAAAAGCTAGAAGCTACATGTTTACTTAAATTTTTTATTATATTCTTTGTTGGCTTACCAAGGGGGGGGGCTTATAGAACAAGCATTGATTCATGTAAAAAAGAGGAAAATAGCTGAGAAGTCAAGACTTGCAAGGGGAATAGCTGAGATGTCAAGGGTCATAGGAGAATAACTGAGATGTTAAGCTAAAGTCAAAAGCTACATATAGTTTATTCAAAACTTTATTACATTAATTGTTAGCTCCTCATAGGAGGTTCTCACTGATAGAAAAAGTGTCATGTAAAAATAAAATAAAGAAGTGTCATGTCAAAGTTAAGAGATTCATTTGGGAATCCATATGATGCCAAGGCTTGCAGGGAATTGCTATAATGCTGTAGTGTTATAATACAATAACTCTTGGGAGAATTACTGAAATGTCAATGGGTTAGGGTTAGGTTAGAGTTAGAAGGTTGACAGATTTTTAAAATTTTAAAGCTTATGGGGGCATTGCTAAGATGCCAAGGGGGGAAGTTGATATGTTAAGGCTTGTGGGGAATTGC